>JAJOOD010000202.1:0-10027 GCA_029582525.1 Solanum tacnaense | reverse complement strand
ACCATTTGCACTTGCCTTTTCTTTTATATTAGGCAGAAGAAAACAGTCTCTATCTTTTTGAAATAGTCGTAAGATGTGTATACTTTCTATCCTCTCAAATTTCACTTATAAAATTTTACTGAATATGTTATTATTATGCAGAAGAAAAAAAACGACAAAATGGGATCAGATCCCCACTAATAAATAAGGTGTTAGATATCTTTACCAAAATTATATTTTTTATTGAAATGAATTGGTGTTCAAGTTCTTGAAATACAATCTAGAAGGGTCCATTTTTGTTGAAGTGTGCTTCATAACCAATCTTTCGTTCTAATCAAATAGTAGAATCTATCTACAACAATTATTTTATGTAGTATAAAGTTATATGAAGTTTTATACCATGATAGTGTTTGCTTATACCAGTAATGCAGTAACCATATAACAATAACATACCCAGTGAAATTCCATAAGTGAGGTCTAGGAAGAAAAGAATATACACAAATTTTATCACTACCTCGTGAAGGTAGAGAGGTTGTTTTCGTAATACAATATAAGTACAGCAGATTAAAGTACAAAGAAGGAGACTGAAAAGAATATAGCAAGTAACAAGGAAAAAGTGCAAAGACTATCAGAAAGGAGCCAAAACCAATAATAAAATACTACAATGTGATAATCAAAACACAATAAACAATATACTAGGATAGACTATTGAAAACAATAACAAACAATGATAAAAATAAAAAACAAGAACTACAATAGTCCAACTAGTACCATGGCAAATACTAGCCACCCTAAGTAAGACAACACTACACTACCTACTAATGTTCTATCCTAATATGTGTCCTCCACAGCCTCCTACCTAAGGTTATGTCCTCGATAACCTGAAGTTGTGTAATATCTTATCTTATCACGTCTCCTCAATACTTCTTCGATCTATCTTTGTCTCTCCTCATACCCTTTATAACCAATCCATCGCACCTCTTCACTGGTGCGTCTACGCATCTCCTCTTCACATATCCAAATTATCTCAATCTCACTTCCCTCATATTTTCCACCACATAGGTCACTCCCACCTTATCACGGATATCCTCATTTCTAATCTTATCGCTCCTAGTATGACCACACATCCACCTCAGCATCATCATCTCCACAACATGCATCTTCTGGGCATGAGAGTTTTGACTGACCAACACTCCGCCCCATACAACAATGTCGGTAGACCACTCTATAAAATTTACCTTTGAGTTTTGGCAGTACCTTTTTATCACGCAACACTACAAAGACAAGTCTCCACATCATCCACGCCGCACCAAATGTAATGCAGTAACCAAATGTGAAGCGTAATAGAACTTCTTTCAAACAACCCTAACTGTTGAGATGGTCTCAAGGAGAAACAACTAACGTAACTAGGAGACAGAACATCAAACATGGAGTCCTACCATCGATTAGGAGTGTCAATTATGGACTTAAGAAAATCAACATTGAGAGTGTTTGAATAAAGCTTATAAGTCGGTCAAGCGAACTTATCGTTCACATAAAGCAAGCACAGACACGGATGTCTTTTTGAAATGTTTCATTCAGGCATTGCATCCTCTATTCCATTTACTTTGAACTGGGACATTGCCTCCAGCCCGCCCCAATACATGCTTGGGCAGTGAGCAAATATTGATATGAAATGACCATAGTTTCAAGGTTCTCTAAACACCCCTAACTCACTATTCTAGAAGGGAACCCTTGGAATAACACTTAATAGGGTTTCATAATACTGAAACTAGCAATAAAAGAAACCCAACAGTTCTTTATATTCATGCACCAGTATGTACAAACCATGTCGAAAATTTACTTTGATAAACTGGAATAGCAGAAAGGGGAACATTTTTAATCTGGTTACGGTTACGTTGATAATAGACCTAGAAAGTATAGAGGAAACATTATTCATCCACTTGTAGATTTGCACATGAGAAAGGATTAACCAATCCGAAGCTGAAACTTGTATTGTGACAGGCTTCACCGTAAAGCAATAAAGCCAAGGTCATTCGGCACCTTCGTCAAATTATCTGATGAAACCAGAGACCATTCTGCAGACTAAGAAGCTGCTGTTGTATTGCTTCTAAACCCTGTAAACCAAAAGTCAAAACAAAAATTTATCACATTGAGAACACCAATATGTACCCTATTCTGCTAGGTACATATCTCTCTAGCAACTTTGACCGAGCAAATGAACAAAAGGAACAAAGAAAATGAGTGAGATGCCCTATGACAATGGATAGTGGATCTATAAAAGACCATTGGAAAAAGCAGTGTTACATATTTAAACATTTGGCGGTGTATGATGCCAAAATTCATACAGGAGTGGTACACGACTTTCCACACACCCTGTTGGTCTCGGTCATACGGTCTCATGGTGGAAACAGTTAGAACTACACTTCTGCTAATTTGACCAACATGAAATATTTTTTTAGCTGAAAGCAAACTTGCAAGTTCAGCCTCTCTTGTGGAGAAAACAGAGACAAAAATTACTAGCAAGAAACCAAAGCTTTAAGCTGCTTCAGGCAAAACGCTATTATATCCCTAAGATGCAGGAGAAAACCTTCTTAAAGAACCCATAATTCACATGAAAATGAACTATGCCATCAAGAGCCAAAGGGGACAAAGGAGATGGAAACAAGAAAAATAATGTGTTGTGTTCATTTACTCTTTAATGACAGTGTCTCCTATTACTCTCAGATATCACAAGTAAAGAATGTTTCCTCTAAGGAATCTGCAAATACCCACCAAATTCATATATCATGTGCGCCTTTTAGCTTTGTAGTGAGCCGATCATCAAAAGGCGATGCCATGGCGACAAAGGCAGAGGCGAGAAAGGCATCGCCTTTTGTATTTTCTTAAAAAAAGGCGATCAATTTAGGTTTTTAAAAGTTGAAAGATAATTTTAGGGTTTTCTTTCCAATTTAGCTTCAAGGTTATGGGTAGACATGCTACTCTCCATTATGCCCACTTAAACCAAGAGGCATGTGTATGGTTAAAAATTGTGTCTAGTACTTTGATGTCGTGCAAGCACACCTCCGAAGTAACTAGAGAAAGAGTAGTGCTCATCTATAGACTAATGGAAGGGCTGCAAGTTAATGTGGGCGCTATTTTGCGTCAAAATATGTTGAAGTTTAGGAGTAGTAAGAGATGATGTTTCTGTTATGAGAGCTTGCTCACTAGGTACTTAAGTGCTTTGATGATTGAGGAGGAGGTCCATGATGTATGTCCACCTCGTGCCCCTCATTTGGTATGCCATTTGGTTGATGTTACTAAAACTAAGACGCAAGAAGCGTCACATGGGCCAGTGTTATCTACTGCGGATAGGCAAGCACATGATGATAGTTGGATGGGCAGAATATATGGTATGGCCGAGCTTCAATTGCAGATAGGTGGCCGTTCGGTGACTGAGGAAGATATGGCAACATTGACAAAGTGTTACCCTTTGACGGATAGCGCAATTTTTATGTGTCGTATGGGCCCAGCATTCCAAGAGCCTATCGATGATGATGATGCCACTGAGGATGAAGATGATAAGTCTGAGGAGGATGAGACGGATGATGGTAGGAATGATGATGATGATGATGATGATACCGACGCGGGTGATGGTGAAGCGGCCTTAATGGTTGTGGATTTTGCACAAATGTGGCAACTGTTGATTGAGTGCCAAGAGGCCTAGAGGCCAAAAAAAGGGAGTTTTTCTTTCACTCTTTACTTATGTTTTGTTTTGTGCACCGAGGAGAGTGCTCTGTTTAAGTGTGGGGGAAGATGAACTACCATATATATATATTTTACTGCTTTATCAAGTATTTTATTTTATTTAGGTGGGTTCCTTGATTTTTGTTTTCGATTCTTTTCCCGAGGATAGTCCCATTGAACCGACTAGGACTAGTATTTTATTTAATTGTGTTGAATCATAGAGTTGTCATAGTAGTGACAGTTCCCAATGACGGATGGATGACGACTGTCTTAAGGGAAAATTAGTCACTAGGAGTAGTAGATGGTGAAATCGAATTGTTGGAACTTTGAAACCTTGCTTAGTCTAACGTCATGGGTAGTTCACACTTGTGTATGCAACTTGAATGGGATTAGTAACCTTAAGACACACATAGGTTCTTTGCTTTGACTCTAATTGATAAAGATGGGCTTAATTGAGTGTAAAACACCGCAATGTGATTTGTATAAGCATGCTAAGTTCATTATATCCTTATGTGTATGTCATGATGCCATGTGGGATGAGTAATTGCTAGTTCTTGCATTGAATGACATCTAGAACTTGCCCTGTGTGTGCTTAATAAGTAACTTGTATGGATTGTGGAATAGGATTGAGGCATTTCTCTGAATAGCCAATTTGAACTTTCTTATGTGTTTCCAAATGACTTGTCCTTAGAAAAGCCCCATTGAGCCTTTTAGCCTTTAATTTTTTTACTAACCACATATTGAGTCGAATGTTTTTTTATTGATACCATGACTTTGTTTGATCCAAAAGTTGATCCTTAATGCACTATGTTAAGAGGCAAAATGAAAACAATGGTAAAAGTGAAGTAGGGTGGAAATGCTTGTTTTGTGGCGAAATTAAAGAAAGAAGGTGAAAAACATGGCGATTATAAATTGCAAAAGCACTTGTATTGAAAAAAATGTAAAAAAGAAAAATATTGCTTGAATAGGAAACAAGTGCTTAAATATACAAAAGGGTAAAGCTTGAAACATGAATTGAAGGATATTTATGAGGTTTGTACCAAAGAAAAGAGAAGTGGCTGAAGAAGTATGTCTGAAAAATAAAATACCTGCATTAGAGAGGAATAGTCACTAATTATATCCTAAATGTACCCTCCCTTGCCTCAGGCCGACATTACAACCAAACTTAAGTCCTCTTGATTCCATGATTAGTGCTTTGTGAAAGTTAAAAGTACACTAAGGAAAAGCTTATGGTATGTTAGAATATGTAAGAACATCATTTGTTGAGGGTGAGTGCTAAACTTTGAAAAATAGGCCTTGGTTTGAAACAGTGTTTTGGACGGCGAGAGGTGACAAAAGGCGACAAGGGCCTGCCTCGCCACACGGCGAGCCGCTCGCCTTTTTGAATTGAGGCGCCAATTAATACAAAATATTTAATTGCATATATAAATATCCAAAATCTCAATAACAATAACATTCATTAGCAATGTCCCTCTTTTTGTTAGCATCTGACGTCATTGAATTCACAATTTATGGACAAATAAATACGATATTAATTAGTATAAAACTAAATTAAGTAGGGAAGAAATAATTATAGAAGGATCAAATTATTATTTTTTTAAATATACGCAGATTCCAGCCCAGTGAGCAGAGCACTACAGTCTACCACAGAAGTACAGAACCAAACATAGTCTCAAACTCTAAATACTGAAAAACAGAGTAGTTCCACCCAAAAAAAAATATATAGTAGTTCCACCAAAAAAAAAACAGAGTAGAGACTAGAGAGTAGAGAAGAAGAAGAGAAGAACTAGAAGAGAAGAAGATAAGAACTAGAAGAGAAGAAGAAAAGAACTAGAGATAAGATTTCGTACCTGAGAAGGAGCAGCAGTTGCGATTATGATTCACGAAGAAGAAGTCTCCACGAAGGAGCAACAATCGCGAAATAGGAGGAGAAGAGGAGGAGCGTCTTGCGAAGGTCAAGTTTGCAAAAATACCCAAAAAAAACCCTAATTTTGGCTTTTATTTATTAAGTCAGACCTTAAAAAAAATACAAAAATAAAAAAATAAAAAGGCGACGCCTATTGCATCGCCACACCATGTCATCTTATGCCTTTCCGTCGCCATGGCACGCCTTTTTGAAGTCGCCTCGCCTTGTCGCCAAAGGCGAAAAGCGAGCGCCTTTCATAACACTGGTTTGAAATATGATGAGTGTAAGGCTATACTAAAAATGGTGAGGGCATTCATGACGCACATTTGGGTGAATTGTATTTTGGCGTGTTCTTATATGATTACGTTGGCCCGAAATATTCGTGAAGAGTCATTCATTGAGGTTATGTGGTGTTGATTGGTAAACTAACAAAATGAACTAAATTGTTGATTGTTGCATAAAGTGTGGATTACAAAAGCATGATTGAATATGTTTGGTTGATTTTACTGTGGGTGGATAAGTCCAAAGGTGATAATGATGAGTTGATAATCTAGAGATTGTTTGAGGACGAACAAAGGTTTAAATGTGGGGTGTTGATCTTGAGCGTATTTATATGCCCAATTACTACGAATTGCCCGTGTTTACCTTATGTTTTGAGAGCATTCTTAATTCTAATTGGTATATTTAGATAATTATTACGATGATTGCACACTAACCTATATGATTAGCTATATGCAGGGGTTCCTAAAGAAGTATGCCGTAACGAAAGCAAAGGAAACGACAACGACGAAAATGCACCAAATAGAAGCTGGATGCACTGCCCCAGCACATTAGGCGCGATGGTGGCGCAGGGCGCCAGCCTCAAAACTTCAGAGAACACTTTCAGGCGTACTACTGGCGCAAGGTGCCAGGCCTGGACATGCCCAGACCTCTCTTGGCGCGATTCAGGCGCATTGCCCCTGACTTTTCCGGTGAATTTTAGTTGTTTTAGGATTCCAAAGTTAATTAAAAGTGAGAATTAATTTCCTAAACTCTATATATATGACCCTAGGATTATTTTGTGAAGTACTTTTTTTTCGTGTGCAAGAGCAAAGGATTAACAATTTGTCTTAGGTTTCAATTCTCTACTTTTCCTTTAAATTCGATTTGTATGAAATTAATAGTTTTTGAGTCTTTGAATATTATGATTGGCTAAAAACCTTTCTGCTGGGGTTGTAGGTACGAGTAATTGTTGAGCATCAATTGTTTTGAATTAATGTTGGTTATCGCTTAAATTACTTTTGTATTCTTGTTTTTAGTATTTCATGCTTGATCACCATAGAGATAAATATATTGTCTAGAATAACTCAAGAGACAAAGAGGTAGACAGACCAAAGAATACAAAGAGCTCAATCTCTCTTGCATATCACTTGCTCAGATTCGTGTTCAGGATTGACACCCAAACGAACACCGAGCTTGGTTACGAAACATGATAAAAATACAAATGCTTCCAATTGAGTTTTGTCTATCTCCGCTCAACAATGTAGTTAGACATTCAATTGGAGTAGGCGATTAGAGGTCGAGAGATCATGATCATAAAATCAACCTTATAAATCGGTCATTTGATAACCATAGTTAATTCATTGTTGAGATGTGATACATGAAACCCTATGCATGTTGCAGCCCTGGAATTGTCCCTTCATTGTTTCAATCACCGAAATTGAAGTTGTCGTTATTAGTTACTTCTATAATTTAATAATTCACAATAATAGTATTGAACAAAAACACAAGTTCTTGAAAACACTTTCTTTAAATTGTGGAATTAATAGAATTAATATAAATTGATCGTAAGTCCTTTGGGTTCGACAACTCGATTCTAAAAGAGCCATTTATTACTTCTGCGACCACGTACACTTGCATGTGCATTTGGGAGCAACAAGTTTTAATAGTGGTTATTTATTGTAGTTATTAGCAGTATCTCATTCCAGTAACGTTAGGAAACCATGTCACAGTTTCTAGGGGCAGTTATCTCATCAATATTGTATTTAAACTCTATATTTATCCAATGAAATCTAAGCAGAAAATTATTCCAATTTTTGAGTACTTCAACTTAAGAGATTGCAGGTTCTCTCTTGACGAACCAAAACCATAGTTGTAGGAAGAAAACATCTAATTCCATCATGCAGCTTCTCATAACTAGATTCATTTAAGGACCGTAACAACTTGTTATCAGAGCGGGCATTGGGCAGGGCATTATGGGAGACCAAATCCAACAATGGGGACAATTGGTGAACTTGTTTCAAAAAGAATGTGCAGCCAATTTAGCCAGACATGAAGCCATAAATGGTCATTTGGATGCACTCGCAAAGTATTTAGCAAATTCATAGGCCAATTCTGAATCAAGTGAAAATGTCGGTCATAATTGAGGTTGTAAGGGTAAAGCTACAGTGGAAGGAGGGTCAAAATCATAACAGGAGGAAGTTCCATCATTCCTAGATATACAATGTTGGATTTTCCACAATTTAATGGCCAATAGGACCCTTTGGGTTGGCTGAACAAGTGCGAGCATTTCTTTCAACACCAACAAACACCAGAAGAAGAAAAAATTAGACTTGCTTCTTTTCATTTGGAAGGAACTGCACAACTCTGAACTAGAGAAAGATATGCCTCAATGCTCTTGGGATGAGTTCAAACGTCAATGCAACCTTTGTTTTGGACCAACAATTAGAAGTTAAAATTTGGGAGAATTGGCTAACTTAAGTCAAATTGGGACGGTACCAGATACCAAGAAAAGTTTGAGCAATTGGTTTGGCGGGTTGGTACCCTTACACAAGCGTAAAAAATTGAACTGTACATGTAGTGGTCTTGTTGATTACATAGCAATTGAGGTATAATTGCATAATCTTCAATTGAGGTAGAGTTGCATAATCCTCCCGATTTGGCTATGACGAATATTTCCCAGCTTTACGAAAAGGAAGGAGCAGCCTCTTTGTTTGCAATTGTTAGATGTATGTATATCAAAGACAACATACTTCTCACCTCAACAACAAGCCAGATTTGTGAAGAAATTGACCAGATTTGAAATGCAAAAAGACGACTTAAGAGGACTTTTTGTTTCATCAGTGGTGAACTGTTCACCTGAGATTATCAATGTAAGAAATTATTCTAGGTTGACTCGATAAAAGATGAGGAACAATTTGTTGAAAAAGAGGGAAATACTAGTAGTTTCCACCTCAGCGCTTGAGACAAGCAGGATTTAAATAAGGGAGGAAACCATGTCCTAGTTTCTAAGAGTAGTTAGCTTATCAATATTGTATTTAAACTCAATGGTTATCCCATGAAATCTAAGGCAAAAATTATTCCAGTTTTTGTGTACTTAAACTCAAGAGATTGCAAGTTATCTCTTAACGAACCTACATTATCGGTCATAGGAAGAAACATGTGATTACATCTTGCAGCATCCCATAACTAGATCCATATTAGGGACCATATTAAAGTATTTACGGCAATGAGGCATCCTACACTATTATGCATGCTCTTATATGAAAAGAAAATGAGGTCCACTATTTCAGATGGAAAATGGGTTACTGAAGATGACATCCATTATGGAAACATTCTGTCTACCCACAAAGCTAGGGGTAAGGTCTAAATACACCCTACCCTCCCAGAGCCCACATTTGAGATTGCACTGGGTTAGTTGTTGTTGTTGTTTGATGATGGCATCCATCACATCAATACCTAGGAGTACTCTCTTCTTTTTTTAGAGAAAGTTAACTGGTATTATAAACATAGAAGTACACCAATAGTGAACTCCTGTAGTAATTACATCAAAAGTATAGAGGGTTTACCAAAAAGAAACTAAACACCTATCTCCCTCATAAACTATCTAAGAATAGGGTGATGTCCCCCGGATCCTTGGGAATAGAATGGATACACCAAAAGTAAAAGGTCACTAAACAATTCATTTTAATGCTTTGGAAAGGGATGCTCTTGTTCTCAAAACATCTCTGATTTCTCTCACTCCATATTGTCCACCAGATGCAGGCAGGGACAATCTTCCATCTCTCCTTGTGTCCTGACTGATTTCCATCTCTATTCCAACATGCTAGGACTTCTACAGTATTTCTAGGCATGGTCCATGTGATACCTCTTCGTTTAATGAAATACTTCCATAGCTTCTCAGTCACTTTACAATGCAAAAAAAGATGGTTTATTGTCTTTGTCTCAGATTCACAAAAAAAACATCTGGAGCATAAGTCCTTTCCTCTTTTCATTAAGTTATCCTGAGTCAGAACAGATTGTCTTGCAACAAGCCATGTGAAGTAAGCCACCTTATGTTGTATTTTCCCTCTCCAGATCATCTTCCAAGGCCACAACTCCTTTGTTTCAGTTGAAGTGTCTAGTAATTTGTAGGCTGATTTCACCTTGAACTTGCCA
>JAJOOD010000201.1:0-23287 GCA_029582525.1 Solanum tacnaense | reverse complement strand
AGTAAATTCAATGATCCAAAGTTCTGTAATGCCATTCATTTTAACTATTTTTTCGTTTGAATGGATTGTTGTCACTTTTTTCACGTTTTGAATGAATTATTTCTTTTATTTTTATGTATGGTTAATAACCGAATAACCGAACCAAACCAAACCAAAATCGAAAACAACCAAACCGATAAATGTATATTATATTTGATTTGGTTTGGTTTTGATAATTTTAAAACCGATTAAGTTGGTTTGGTTTTGGTTTTGACCAATAACCGACCCAAACTAACCCATGAACACCCCTAGCTATAATGAAGTGAATATTGATCTACTTTTTGGTATGACTAGTTTGAGTCACGAGAATTCTTTTATAAATTATGCTAAAAATAAGATCGCAGAACATTTTACGTATTTTTCAGATGAACTTAATGTCACCACCCTTGAAGAACTTAGTTTTGATCTTGACAATTATATTCATTATTTGAGGAAAGTGTTAGGACCAAAATAAGCAAGTTTTATGTGGAAGCTAGCAAAGCAAACCTCGAAAGACCATAAGTAATAAGACAAATGAGAAATATACCAAAAGACACAAAGATTTAATGTAGTTTGGTCAATCGATCTACATCCACAAAAGAAATGATCAATTCATTATATAAATATGAGAGTACAAAATATAGAGAGAAACAACCTCAACCAATTCACTCGGGATACATGGGAGGGTCCCAAAAATTCCCCCCCCCCCTCCCCCCACCAACAAAAACTCTCAAATCCCCTAGGACTACATTATGAATGTTGATTAAGTTAGAAGAAACAAGTATATATATATTTATAGAGTCCTAAACCTTTTCCAACAAGAAAAAGACTAGTCAAATCTTAAACTTTTTCCTAAAAGAAAAACCTATTTATGGTAAGAAACTCAGGGCAAATAAAACCCAACAAAAAGGAAAAATCGCTTTCTCAAATTTGAAAGGACTTGGAGATCTTTCAATTACATTGACTAAAACAAATATGCAAAAGACATATGATAACTTATTTATCTACTTGTGAAGTTAAGCTTTGTATTACTTATGCATATTACAACAGTAGAAAGAGTTTTTTCCTCAATAAAGTTCATAAAAAATGACCTGCGAAGTAGAATTGGCAATGACTTTTTAAATGATTGTTAAGTTTGTTATATATTAAGGGTGAGGTATTTGAAAGTATAACTAATAATGCGATCATTGATTTTTTTTCAAAATACGACTATTCGTCGAGTGCAATTGCAATGATAGTACTTGTTTGTTAATTTGACAATTGTTACATTTAGTTTGAGATCATTATCCTATTTTAAAATTCTGAATTTACAAACATCAAATTCTTATTCCACCTCATTTTGCATTCAACGTATTTTTATTTTAAAATTACAAAATTCAAAAAGTTTATTTACTTTCTTAAATTTTATGTCAAATAAAAATCATACGAACAAATTCTCACTTGTACGTAGACGTTGTTCGGATGATTTGATAGTGTTACAAATTTTTGGTATGTAGAATTTGAACTTGAAATATTAACACATTTTTAATATGTTATACACACCTCTTGTAATTAGATTTGCGTAAAAATGGTGCATTGGACAACGGAGAGATGCAACAAAATTTGTTCAGGGCCATAGCCCAAAGAAATTAGAAACGTAAGTAACTACTATTACTAACAATTGACACAAGTGGTCCACCTATTAATAGACTACACACAACTATATATATATATATATATATATATATATAGAAGAGCCAAAATTGAAACGATCGATCAAGAGTATTTTGTCGATCGACAAAATTAAATGTCCAACTTAAAGCAGTGAGCTTCTAAGAAAGCTAGCTGACTAGAATGGGGACTTGTTAGAACATGATTGCTCTCTCACACTGTCGTGGAAGTTCTTAAATTTCCCTATAAAAAATATGCAAATTGCTAGGCCACGTTTAAATCCTCACTTTGGGAAGTCTAAAAGAGATCATGTTAAATGAATATCTAAAAAATATATATATTTAATATTTAAACATCTAAAATAAGGTTATTTTTAGGAAACTTACAAAAATCTCACTAGTTAAGGAGATAAATATTTAGACACAAGATTTTGGTGCGTCCAGAGACATCCACATACATGTATCTTATCTCAAGATACATGAAGTTAAAATTAGGTGTAATTTATTCTAAATACATTGTATTCAAGTGAATTCATATATATCTGAATACATAACAAATTGCATTTGCCACTCTCCAATATATCTGGTATCCCAGATACATGTGAATCACACCATGTATCTAGTGTGATTCTCATGTATCTAGAATACATGACTATCTCGCTCGCTTCTCTGCCCATCTCGCTTGCATCTTTTTCTATTTTAATGTATCTGATAGTAAATATACATGTATCTGGGTGTATTTTCCTCAATATATATAATAGAAAACTCTTAATTAATGGTACAGTATGTAATTATTTGAAAATATAAATAGAATTGGTATGTATAGAGTATAGAGTATGGGTGTATATCTAATAAAATGGTTTTTTTTCATATATATATATAATAAATCAGAAGATCCAAGAAGAGCTAGAAGACATGTGATGATAATATATGTTAAGCACAACAATGTCCTTGGTGGTACATATATTAATTTTATAGAAGAGCTAGAAGACATGATGATGATTAAATTGAATGTTAGATAGTGACAAAACTAGAAGATCAAGCATCAATTAAATATACAACATATATATATATATATATATATGGCAAGATGGTTGGCATATTGTTCATATTCCTAATCAGGTCTAGAGCAGAAAGGCATGTTTACTTTCTCATTGAGCAGCGGAGTTAGAAATTGAGCGAAAAAAATGTAAAAAAATAATAATTCCCAGTTACATTGTATTAAGAGTGCACAAAATTGAATATATGCTCATAGTAACTAAGTAATATATAATATATGTACATCATATAATATTAGTACAAAAGTGTGCATAGGACCAATCACTCTTCGCAAAAGATGTCTTCCCCATGGTCTCATTTGCTCGGCATTTGGTAAGAAAGAGGAGACCAAATACCTTGCTTGATTCTAGGAAAGAATCTCTGCATTACTAATTTGTGTGTTATTAATATTTGTACCAAATGGTCCCTTATAGTATAATTGACTAATGAACAATTTCTGAATAAGAAACTTTAATGATACCACAACAATATACATATACTCTTATAATATCATTGATTAATGAGTAATTTCTGAACGATAAACTTTAATGATACCAATACAATATATATATACTGATTTAATATCAGTTAAGAAAAATTATCAGCCTTAATGATATCAATATAGTATATGATACTGATTTATTTTAGTTAAGCGAAAAGTATCAGCTTTAATGAATTAATGAGGGTATGGGTTGTAGTTTTTTTTTTTTTTAGAGAATGTGTATTTTTTGAATTACTTTGGATCGGGGTATGAAAATGTAATTGTTTTGAGTGTGTAACATCTCGCAAATTGAAATTACTAGGAATAAGTTAAGAATTGGAAATAGTGATTTTTGGAAAAAATGAAAATCTGGAAATTTGCTTAAGTTAGGTTAAGAATGAGTTTTGGGTCAACTTTAAACGATCATAACTCCTAGCTCAGGATGATTTAGGTGTGGTTCCAGGTATCGTAGGAAATATCTTGGAATAATCTTTCCAACGCCGCCGAGTTTGCACGATTCCGAGTTCGTATGAGTGAGTTATGCCCATTGGAAGTTGGGCTGTTCAAGTAAGGAAAGTCTAAAACCGGATTTTGGAAGGGTATTTTAGTCTTTTCCTTACCCAATTGTTTTTGGGAGTTTAATTGGTGTAAAATCAGGTTTTTGTCAATTTAGAAAAGTTGAAGTTCACGCTAGGGCTTGGAGAAAAGAGAAAAGAGGAGAAAGGAGAAGAGAAATCAAGAATCGATCAAGAACGTTCGAGTTTGGTTATGGATTTCGCCAAGGATTCAATCCTACGAGATATGTGAGATCACATAGCATTGGGTTAGTTCACCCACACGCCAATCATGATTCAATTTAGTAAAGTTATATTGATTTGAAAGTAAATTCTATGAGTTCTTGATAAAATTCGTTTGAAATCTTGTGGGTTCTTGTTGTTGAAGTTCCTTGTGTTTGATTCATGATTTTAGGTGTGATTTCGAGTAGAATCTGATGTATTTTGAGGGTTTAATCGATTCTAAGTGTTTGGGGAAAGAACCATTGGAGTTTAAAGGGTTTAGAGTTGAAAAACGAGCAAGAAAAATCGTCAAAACCTAGGGAAAGGGGTGGGGCGCCGCGCCTACCAATGCACTCCAACTTCAGTTCTGAAGTTTTGGGTCTGGCGCCCCGCGCCACTCAGAGCGCCAGGGACGTCAAGTCTTCTACTTTTTCCCCCTTCTTTTCGTACTAGTTCCTTAGAAATGTACCTATGTTTTCTAGTTGATTCTGACACTCTAAGGTACGTCTAAACATCATGAAATCATCCATAAACATGAATGAACCTTGAATCCATAATTCGATTCAAGTAAAGTTAAGAATCAAGTCTAGAAGTTAAGAAGCAAGTCAAGAGAATTTCATAAAGTTTTCAAAAGTCTTTCGCAAACGTTTTAACTTTGTTTTAAGACTTAAAGTTCAAGTTAAGTAAAGAGTAAAGAGTAAAGATTGAAGTTCATTTCTTCAAAGAAGTATATGGGGACTATGTATTCCCAAAGAGTTTAAAATGTTTTCACATTTGAGAAAGAAAGAGAACATCGATTCCAAGAGAGCTTTTAAGTTAAGTTTTGAGTAATTATCTCAAACCAAAGAAACAAGTTTGTTTTAAAAACATATGAGCTAAGTATATTTTGGGAGTAGTATTGAGCACCGATATGGGGATGCGAGTTCATATTAACACAAGTCTCCATAAACTATGTAGCCATCATCGGTAGTAAAGGATCATACTTTTTAGATGACTCCTTAAGTTTCTTTTTAGCATAGACTAGTGGATCCACTTAGTTAAGGCGTTCTATATGACGACAAAGTATAGGACAATTCTGGCAGTGTGGGCAAGACGTTGTATCACCAATTAGGCTAATAGTGGTGGTTGTCAGTTAGAGAAACTCCCACAAAACCTATATTACTTTATTATATGAGTAAAGTTGAGTTTGTTATTGCATTTTCTTTAACGAACTAAGTTGTTTTCCACTGTTTTTACAAGCTTTCTATATATTGCATGTGTTTTATTGCTTTATATTGAGTTAAGTTATTCAGGAGTTGAGTAAAGCCAGGGTAAGTGTTCCTTTCAGATTATTTTCAAGCCTATGTTATGTTTAGCATTCCAACTCGCATACTCGTACATATAATGTACTGATGCCAGTTGGCTTGCATCGTCTTATGATGCAAACGCAGGTAACCAAGATCAGCATCCAGCGCCTCGTTGATCAGGTTGAGCACTCAGATTCAGTTGGTGAGCCTCCTTGCTTTCTGGAGGGCTCTTTTTTACATTGCTTTCTAGTTTTCAGTTGTTAGAATGATCGGGGGTGTTGTCCCGACATCCCTCTTTGTTTTAGAGGCTTTATAGACATATAGTTATAGTTCTTTAGTCTTATTCATTTCAGTTGTATACGTTTAAGACTTGAGTTGCCATCTTGGCTAAGTTATTATTTCTTAAGTTATTGCAATGAGTTATGTTTCTTATGTTTAAGTCTTCCGCTGAGTAAGCCAGGCCAAGGGTTCGCTTGGGGCCATCAATGGTTCACGTGTGTCAGTCCTGCCCAGGGTGTAGGCTTGGGGAGTGACAGAGTGTTATGGCCCATTTATGTACGTTTTCCTTAATTTTTGGGGTAAAGTTAGGCTCAGATGTCATATCTTTCCTTGCACATAGTATCAGAGTCAGGTTCATTCCCATTTTGGGCTCCTAATCTAGCCTTTAGTTGGGCCTAGGCTTGAAGGAGGTGTTAAAGTGGATAATAGGTGTCACATTGATTAGAAAATGGACCGATAGTCTGTTTATATGAAATTGGGAAATCTCCCTAATAAACTAATTTTTGAGATTGAGTTAGGCACAAGTATCATATCTTCCTTGCAAAATATCTTCTTTTTCCTTTTTAAAGCAACTTTGGACCTTGCAAAATATCAATATTCCATTTAGGGGTATCAAAAATTAGCCCAACTATAGGTGACCCATCCAACCCACCCAAAATTTTAAGGGTTGGGCTCAAGATAATTTGAATTGGGTTTAATCTCAATTCATTCAAGCCTTAACTCATTTAAAGAAAATATTTAATTGAGTCTAATTTAATCTTCAATTTTCAATCCGTTTTAAGACTCTTTATTTGGATTGATGTAATGTATGTTCCTATATTTAAGGTATGAATCACTATCTATTTTATATCTTTTAGAATTTATCTATCAATTTGTAACTTCTTTTTTAAAATTTTATTGAGTTGAAATTCAAATTGTGGTTATAAAAGTTAAATAACTATATGTTAAAATTATGGGTTGGGTGGGTCATGACTCAACTCGATTTTTAGTCCATTTAAACCCAACTCATTTGAGCCCAAAGCAAACTTGGACGGGTCAAGACCCGACCCAATTTCTATTTCAACTCATTCTAATATCTCCAATTTCAACTCAACCCGCCTATTTAACATCCCTAATTTCATTAAATGAGATTTCTCAAAACCTGCATCAGCTTTGCGAAAATCAACTCTGATCATTTATTTACTATGGGTCTATGACTAATTGCAAGTTAACTCTATTTTTACTAGTGTGCCTAACCTTTTTTTTTTCAATTTATGTTGAAAATGAGATGTTAGACACCTTTAAATATCCATAACTATAATTTTCTTTTGAATTTAATTTAAACTAGGTAGAATTCAATGATTAAATCGAATATTATTCTAAGTGAACATACAAAGTAATTGTAAATTAATTTATATATCCAAGTGAGATAAAGCGACTAGGCATGCTAATTAATTATTATAGAAGAAGAGAACTCCTAGTAAATATTTTATTCATTTTAATTTATTTATCTTATTTTCCTTTTAGTTTATTTTAAAAAGAATATTTCTTTATGACAACTTTTTAATTTAATTTTTCACCTGATAAGTTTAAGATTACAAGATTAAATGATATTGTTATATGTTCAACGTATGGATGACAATGGGGCTGGGTCATAATAGGTCAATATCCAACCCAACTCAAATTTGTTTGAGGTCAAAAGACTCAAAACGGATCATGTTGGTCATAAAACAACAAGACTCAAAATAGCTTTTTAAAAATATTCTGACAAGATTTTTCATGAATTAATATGCATTACATATCAACCAAATTTACAATGGATTGAAATGAGTAGAACTAATAAATAAGAAACCTAAACGGATTGGATGGACTGGATTTAATTTTACCTCTCCTATTATTTTGTTGATGATAGTAATGTGGTTCCCGTCACTAGATTGACATCTAATCTCATGAAAAATAAAAAAATAAAAAAATAAAAACTCACCACCCTAAAGCATCAAACTATTATTAGAACTAGTATAAGTGCCGGCGCATTACGCGGATATTTTAAAATATTATAATATTTTAAATTAAAAATAACTACTCCCTATGTCCCAATTTATGTGGCACTTTTCATTTTTCGAGAGTCAAACAGTTTAAGTTTGTCTGGAAATTTGCGCATGGAATCTTCAATTTTCTTGAAATGAAATTTATATATTTGTAAACTACGTAAAAAGTACTATAAGTCACAATAATTGATGATTCAAAATATTTAAAAGATCTATGAAAAATTTACGGTCAAAGATAAACTTGTTTGAATCTTGAAATCTGAAAAGTGCCACATAAAATGGGACGGAGAGAGTAATAAAATTTATCATGCATTTAGTAATGTATATTTTAAAAATAATGATACAAATTATTAACTTATTTATTTGTGCATATTAAATTAATATGCATTTCTTAAATTGGTTATTCTTTCAAATCACAGAAGTTAACAATAATAAAATAATAATTAACAATAATTAAACAGCTAAATAAATTAAACAATGTAAATTAAAAACTTGATTTTAGTTGCATCCTCATAAATTATTTCAATTATCAAATAAGAAATGAAGAATATGTGGATCCCGAATTTGAAAAGTGGATACGGATGGTTTTAATAGCATAGAAGAGACGGAAAAAGTTTCATGTCATCCAAGCCTTTAATTTCCTACCTTTTTATACACCAAAAATTGGTGTGATACTATCCGAGTAACTCATAAAATGATGTATCATAGCCTTTCCTTATGTATATTTAGACAAACACTCTTGAATACTTCATTATTTGTGGCTGCAAAAAAGTCATAACGTCTTGGAGTTTACATGCTAAGATCAAAGCATTTGATTGAGAAGGTGTCCAATTCACAAAATTTTCATAAATTGTTGCATTTTCGGGTAGTATGCCGTTTGTGGTTAATATAAGTTACAATCGTGATTTGGAATTATAAATAAGATAATCAACAGTTAAGAATTTTAATAGTTATTTTTAATATAAATAAATGTTTTTTTTCAAGAATTAAATTCTTGATCAGTTACCTAAATTTGAGGCCATCGTTGCAATTTTCGTAACTTAAAATTTAAAAAGTAATTGCAATTAATTTTTTTTTAAAATTTGAATAGTTTTCCTAATATTAAATATGTAAACTTCCAACAGAAAGAAGAAGAAGAAGAGTTCTAAGCGCGCATTAATTTAAGGTTGCACGTTTTTAGACTCCAACATGGAGAGTAATAATTTAAGCTTGCACATTTTTAGGACTCCAACTTGGAGAGTTAATATGCAGTTAGGAATATTTTAATTTTATTTTTTTCGTTATTATTTTTATTTTAATAATAAATATTTTTTTTTGTGTGGTGCTAAAACATGATGATTTTTACCTCTCCTATTAAATATTGATAAAAGATTACGTGAATTTGTGTAGAATTTAGGTTTTAAATGGTATATAAAATGTTAAATTTCATTTATTAAAATTTTGTATATAGAAATAAGCATAAACACAGATTAATTTAACAATAGAAAACGAAAAATAGATATTAAAATTGTTGGCTATATTTTCTGGAAACTAACTGATTAGCAATTCATTTTGTTTTTGCTATTATTATTGCCACCTGAATTCTAATTTAAAGCATTTTATATTTTATGAGAAAAACACTTAATATCACTGATTAGCAATTTAAATGCAGATTAAATACTTGGTTCTCGTAAATAAAGATTAGCCAAAAAAAATAAATTCCCTGTAGCACACTTCAAAAAAAATTCCATACAAATATGAAATAACTTATCTATAAAAAAAATGTAATATCATTCTTGAAATTATTTTTGCACAATTGAACTTCATCAATATATTATATCATATCATATCTACTGATAGATATTGTTAAGCAAAATTAACTTCTATACTGATTTCACCCATGTAAAATGTTTATTTGAGTTTATTGTTAATTTACTCAAGTGTATGATGAAGAAATGAACATGGTTATTATCTAAATGGCTTAATGTATCCATGAATCTGAATAAGAAAACGTCTGAACCTGTGTAGAAAATATAAATATTTAAGAATTCATACAACGTAAAAATAACATACGAGGTTAGAACAATTATATGAATCAATAACACATTACTGACTCTTTTAATAATTGAAATTTATATTAAACTACTGTGTCAAAGCTTCTTAGACTTATGATCCCTATACCATTTGACACCGCATTCTTGCATATTAATTGCAAAGCCAACAAAGTTGTTGTCTCTGATCCTATGACTACAATTTGTTGAATAAAAATGAAAGACAAGTAATAATAGATAAAAGAGGATTCAAACATGAAACAAATAAATAAAATAAAAAACAAACATGAGATTTATTATGAAAATATCAAACAGTTAATCGGCAAGTAAGATTATTATGAAAAAAGTGAAATTCAAAAAATTAATTGACAAGTTTATTATGCACGGTTGTATTTTACATAAGATTGACAATTGTTGTATAATATTTTATTCTCATTATTATAACAATATACTATTTTTGAATTAGTTTCATCTATAGACCTTGCTTTGAATTCAAAATAGATCCCACATATCCTTGATTTACTTAACATGACTCGATCAAATATAAAGAAGTAATTAGAAGCACTCACATATACATCTAAGTTTGACTTTTTATTTTAATTTAAAAATTACTTTTTTTTAAGCGAATTCAAACAGTGTCTTAGATATTTTGCATTTTTGTCTTGTAGTCTATCATTTTGCCTTCCATTTTCACCACAATTTCTCTTTTATCAGATAGTGCTACACCCTATAAGTAAAACTACAATTTCAACATTCAATTATATTAGTACCAAAAAAAAGTGCTTCAAACTTCATGGCTTTTCTATGGCTAACTCTTGTAATACTTCCCCTGTTATTTCTTCTTATTCAACAACTTCAAAAAAAGTTCACTAACAAGAAACTTCCTCCAGGTCCAAGAGGCGTCCCTCTTATTGGAAATCTCCATATGTTTGGTGAAAATCTTCATCAAGATCTTGGAAAAATATCGAAAAAATATGGTCCCATAATGTCAATCCACTTTGGTCTTGTTCCTGTCATTGTTGCTTCATCACCTCATGCTGCAGAGCAATTCTTGAAAACTCATGATTTAACATTTGCTAGTAGACCTTCTAATGAAGTTGCAGAGACCGTTTTCTACAATCGTAGAAATCTTGTCTCGTCTAATTACAGACCTTACTGGAGAAACATGCGTAAATTATGCACTCTGCATTTGTTAAGTAATGCAAAGATTCAATCTTTTCAACCTATGAGGAAAAAACAAGTTCAAATTCTCGTGGATTTGATGAAACAGGAACGTAATGTGATTGATGTTAGTGCAAAAATTGTGTCTCTTAGGGTGTGTTTGGTAAGAATGAAAACATTTTCCGAGAAATGTTTTTCAATTTTCTCATGTTTGGTTGGGCAAAATGTTTTGGAAAATGTTTTCCAAATCAACTCATTTTCCTCAAATTTAAGGAAAATGACTTTCCTCAAAAAATTAAGGAAAACATTTTCCAAAACTCTCCAAAAACTTCAAATTATAATTATTCTTTTGTTGAAAATATGAATTTAAACCTTTTAAAATAAAATAAAATTTCAACTTCAAATTTTTAATTTTTTTAACTCACACTCACACCCTACTCCCCTACCCCTGCAGCCCCATATCACCCCCCCCCTCCCCTCAAAAAAATAAATTAAGTGCTTTTCAAAATATTTTTAAGTTTATTTTTTAAAATATTTTCAATTTCAAATTTTTATTTTTTTTCCCCATCTCACCTCTACCCCCTCCACCAACCTAGCCTCCCTCAAAAAAATTTAAGTTTATTTTTAAAAAATATTTTCAGTTTCAATTCAAAAATTATTGTGTACTCTCTAGTAAAAATAAAAGATATTTTCTCAAAAATATTTTTCATTCATAAATCAACACACAAAAAACTTTTCCGGAAAATATTTTCTACTCACCAACCAAACATGAGAAAATAAGTTCAAAGTCTACTTATTTTCCAGGAAAACATTTTCATTCATACTAAACACACCCTAGATTCTTGTTATTTTAAATTTTTTGTGTCTTTATGTCATGATGTCTGCTTAACATTCCATGTCATAGGAAAGGCATCCCCACTTCCTCTTCTTCACAAAATTTTCTTCTCTTTCTGCATTTCTTTTGTTTTATAGATTTATATTTAATTTATGTTTGGGTTCGATTTGACAAAAGAGAAGAAGAAGGGAGAGATATGTATGGTGGCAGTGGCAATACCATTTTTTTCGACGAAAAATTTGGTGGCAGATTTGAATGTGCGGTTGGTCGTTTGAAAGGCAAAGGTCGTTTGACGATGGTAGATTTGTGGATGATGACGACCGATTTGATGGAAAAAAATAAGGTGGTGTACTTGAAAAAGAGAATGGCTGAAAATCGAGAAAAGGAGAAGGAGTTGTGGGTGGTGTGGATGGTTGGAATGGTAAAATGGTGGTGGGAACATCCATGAAAATAAAGAAGAAGAAGATATAAAAAGTTTTTGTTTTGGCTAAAACTTGTCCTTTTACGCGCCTCTCTTTGTGTGCTTTACACACACTTTGTCATGTCAGTGAAAATGGTTTAATAGGTACAAATTCTTTGTTGTATAGGGTGTTTAATAGGTAGAGTTTTTAGTTGAGGTGTTAAAGTGAAATATGCGGACAACTTTAAGTGGCCGCCTATGACTTAAGCCTATTTTTTATCTACCTACCAAACATCATATAAATTATACAAAAATTCATACATAAATAATTAATTTCTTATCCAACTATCAAACTACGCCTGCTAAGTGGGTCACGTTCACAAATTTGAACATGAAATTCATCTTTTCCGGATAGACAATCTGTTAGCATGAGTTTGGAAAAGTAGTTAATGTGTAGATTTGTTTCTAATTATTTGAGATCAATTAGAATATCTTGTGGATTGTTTAGGATATCTTTTGGGATTATAGTAGAATATTCGTTGGAATTGTAAATATCTTACCATATCTTTGTAATTTTATATAACGTATAGTTGATACATAATGAAAGTATCTTTTTCACCCATTTTGAGTTGGTATCAGAGCAAAATTTCTTTTCTTTATCCTAAGTCTATAATTCTATGATGGGTGAATCCTCTAAAAATACAAACATCATCCTAGAACCTATAGCCATTCCTTTTGGTGTAAAACTAAATGGAAAGAATTATTCTCTTTGGTCTCAAGTTGTTGAGATATTTGTTGCAAGTCGTGGAAAATTGGGATATTTATCAGGAACAGTTAAAAGCCTCTCGCTACTGATACCACTTATGAAAAATGGAGTATCGATAATGTTATTGTTAAAAGTTGGCTCGTCGGTGCCATTGAACCCGACATTATGAGCTTATTTGCACGTCTTTCGACGGCCAAGAGTATTTGGGACACCGTGTCTCAAACATATTATGAAAGGGCTGATAGATCAGTTATTTATGAACTCTCTTGTCAAGCAATGCGTATGAAACAAGAGGGGAAAACAGTTTCTACATACTTTGCATATTTACGCAAAATATGGAAGGAACTGGATCATCGTAAGCCCATATCTTTCACACAACCTGATGTTGTCCAGGCTCGCCAGAAGGAAATTGAAAAAGAACGTGTGTATATCTTTCTGGCTGGTTTGGATGATATTTATGATCGTGTTCGAAGTGATATTCTTCGCGCAAACCCTTTTTCCAATCCAGAATCTGTTATTGCTATGGTTCAAAGTGAAGAACAACAGAGGAACGCAATGCTAAATAATAATACAAATTCCAAGATGGATATGGCAGCAAAGGTTTCTTTTGTCCAGAATCGAGATTACCATTGATCAAAAGGTCGTAGCAATGGTGAAAGGGTTGTACTCATTGTGATAATCCCAAACATGTAGTTGAGAATTGTTTTAAGTTACATGGATATCCAAATTGGTAGAATGGTTTAAATGAAAAGAAGTCCAGGGAACAGAGAGATCGAAAGGATGGTGATAAAAATGATGGGAAAGTTGTTGCTATGGTTTCAACTATCACATCACTGCCAACTGCCGAAACGACTTTGGTTTCAATTGAAATTGGTGATTCTGATTTAGCGATACCTAGACACTCATAAGGTAATATTGGATCAACTCTGATTAAAAAGGATTCTGATAAAGACACTGGATGGGTTATTGACTCCGGAGCTACTGAATATGACCTTTGATCAGTCGCTGTTACAAGCTCCTAATAAACCACATCGTTCACATATGTCCAACGCAAATGGTGTATCATCCCCAGTTACTAGTGCTGGAACTGTTGTTTTGTCTCCCTCCTTGTCTTTAGATCATACTTTATTTGTTCCTTCACTATCCAATAATCTTTTATTTGTGTCTCAAGTAACTCAACAATTAAATTGTCTAGTATAAATGTATCCTTATTTCTGTATCTTTCAGGACCTCAACAGCAAGGAGATTATTGGGTGTGGTACTAAAAGAGGGGGCTCTATTATGTGGATGATGTATGTCATGGTATTGCTCTAACCAGTCAAGGTTCCTTTTTCTACTAAAGAACACCAAATATGGATGTGACATCGAAGATTTGGTCATGCTTCTCTTGGCTACATTAAACACTTATTCCCAACTTTGTTCTCAAAGTGTGATTTCTCTAATTTTCATTGTGATGCTTGTGTATTAGCTAAAAGTCATCGCACTACTTATCCTTTAAGTACTAGTAAGGTGACTGAGATGTTTGCATTGATTCACTCGGATGTGTGGGGTCCCTCTCCAATTTCTAGTTCATCTAGCTATCGTTGGTTTGTAATCTTTGTTGATGATTTTAGTCGTATGACATGGATTTATCTACTGAAGAATAAAAGTGATGTTTCTGAATGATTCCACTCATTTCATAAGATGATTCAAACTCAATTTTAAGCCAAAATAAAAGTTCTTAGGGCAGATAATGGTGGAGAAAATGTTAATCAAGTGTTGCAGTCGTATATCCAAAATCATGGTATCATTCAGAAAACTACATGTGCTTTTACACCTCAGCAAAATGGCGTAGCACAAAAGAAAAATCGCCATATAGTGGAAGTTACGAGTGCATGCTTGAATAGTTCTCATATACAACCCTCATTTTGGGAGGATGCTATTTTGTATGATGTTTATTTAATAAATCGTGTACCAAGTAGTGTTCTCCATTTTAAGATTCCTTTAAATCACCTCTCCAGTTTTGTTATCCTCTCATCTACCTTAAAATTAAAACCTCGAGTTTTTGGTTGTGTTGTTTTGTTCACCTCCCTAAACTCAAACGTACGAAGCTTGATCCATGTGCATTACAGTGTGTCTTTGTTGGGTATTTGCCTCATAAAAAGGGCTACAAATGTTATCATCCTCCTACCAAAAGATTGTACGTTACTATGGATGTTACTTTTTCTAAGACCGATATGTATTTCTCTCTGGAGTTATCCAGTTTTTCTCTTCAACAGGAGAATAAGGTTGAAGAGCAAAATAGGATGGTGTTACTACCTGATAATAGTGGTACAAATTCAGATAAATTCATGGCTTAGCTCAACAACCCCAGACCAAGGCATTCTGAATCAAACAGTGCAACAAGAAAGTGAAGAATCCCCCTCTCCAGTACCTTTAGTACCCACCAATAATGTTCCTTCTAATGATGTTCCTGAGGTATGTGTTACTTATGAGGAGACTAATACTAATAATTTAATTGATGACACTACATTAGTTGATTTTAGTGATGATAACAAGAATAGGTATCAGTTACTTCCTAAGATCAATCGAGGAAAAGCACCAGCAAGATACTCTCCTGAAAATCCAAGTCAAATATCCTATTGCTCATTATGTTTTCAGTGGACACTTACCAAGCTCTATCCAAGGCTTTGTGAATCATATGTCATCAGTTATTATCCCTACAAGATTTGAAGAAGCATTGAATGATCCTAAATGGGTAGAATCTATGAATGAGGAGATGCGAGCACTAGAGAAAAATTATACATAGGATATTGTGTCGTTACCAAAAGGGAAGAAACTAGTTGGATGCAGATGGGTTTTTTCAATGAAACACAAGCCAGATGGTTCAATTGATCAATTCAAAGTAAGACTAGTTGCTCGTGGCTTTACACAAACCTATGGTGTTGATTATCAGGAGACTTTTGCGCTAGTGGCAAAGCTAAGTATTGTTTGTGTTCTATTATCAATAGCTACTAATCTTGACTGGCCTCTACAACAATATGATGTGAAGAATCCTTTTTTGCACAGAGAATTATCTGAAGAAATATATATGAGCATACCTCCTGGTTACAATACTTCTAGAAATACAGATTTAGTGTGCAAGCTAAAAAAGACATTGTATGATCTGAAACAATTGCCTAGGGCATGGTTTGGAAGGTTCCGACTAACAATGAATAAATATGGTTACACTCAGAGAAACACAGATCATTCCTTATTTTTGAAGAGACAAAATGGTAAGATAACTATTCTTATAATTTATGTTGATGACATGATTGTTACTGGTGATGATGTTGATGAGATGACTTAATTGAAGACTTGCTTGTCCTCTGAATTTGATATGAAAGATCTAGGAGGATTAAAGTATTTCTTGGGTATTGAAGTTATTAGGTCCAAATAAGGAATATTTTTGTCTCAATGCAAATATGTTCTTGATTTGTTAAAGGAGACGGGAATGTTAGGTTGTCAACCTATTGATACACCGATTGAACAAAATCAGAGCTTGGAGGAACTTCCTGATCAAGTTCCTACTAACAAATTAGCAAGATATCAAAGATTAGTGGGACGCTTGATATACTTATCACATACCTGACCAGATATCGCTTATGCGGTTAGTGTGGTAAGTCGTTTTATGCATAATCCAAGTGAAGTTCATATGAATGCAATCATTAGAGTCTTGCGATACTTGAAGTCAGCACCAGGAAGAGGCCTCATGTTCTCTAAGAATCACCATACAAAAATATGGGTTATTGTGATTCAGATTGGGGTGCCAAAGAAGAATGATGATGCTCAACAACGAGGTATTTCACTTTTGTTGGAGGTAACTTGGTTACTTGGAAAAGTAAAAAACAAAAGGTTGTCTCATTGTCTAGCGCAGAAGCTGAATACAGAGCAATAGTTAAAGGTATCCAATAATTACTATGGTTGAAACAACTTATGGGGGAGTTTGGGTTTTCACTCGACCAACCTATGAAGTTATTTTGCGACAACCAGTCTGCTATTAAAATTGCAGAAAACCCAATTCAACATGATCGTACTAAGCATGTGGAGATTGATCGTAATTTCTCTATGAGAAATTTGAGGATAAGACAATTGAAGTTCCATATGGGAAGACCTTAGAGCAGCTAGCTGATGTTCTAACTAAAGTTGTATCCAGAAAACCTTTTAATAACTCACTTGTCAAGATGGGCATACATGATATCTATGCCCCATCTTGAGGGGGAGTGTAGTATGAGTTAGGAAAAGTAGTTAATGGGTAGATTTGTTTCCATAAACTACGTAGCCAGTGTGGGTTAGCATCGCACAAACTTTTGGGTGACTACTTACTGCCTTTGAGCAGAGCTTTCATATGGATTCATGAGTTGAGTTTGTTCTATACCAGGGCAAGATATACGACAATTATGACAGCGTGAACGAGATGTTGTATCATCACGAGGCTCATAGTGGTGGTTGTCGGTTAGAGAAACTACCCAGTAAAATAAAGTAAAGTAAAGCAAAGCATATTTTTATTTATACATATCAGTTCAGTATTTACTATTATTGCATTCTTACGGTAAGGGCTTAAATGATTTTCATTAAGATTTAAACTATACTTCAATTGAGTTACTTTCAGTCTTTTGGTTCAGCTATTTGATTTATTCAGCCCTATTACATACCCGTATATTCAATGTACTGATGTCATTCAACCTATATCATCTCATGATGCAGATTCAGGTACTTAGGATCATCAATAGAAGTTTCATTGAGATCACATCATTAGCTTGTCATCTTTTAGTGAGGCCCTCTTGCTTTCGGAGGACTCCAGTTCTATGATTTGTTAGTAGTCGCGTTTTGAGGTGTTGTAGGTCTTGTACCGACACCTATCCTTATTTAGTAGAAGCTTCATAGATAGATAGTCTTGGTCAGTCTTGCAGTATTCAGCTTTAGATATTTTATTTAAAACTTTATGTTTAATACTCAGTATTTTCAGATAGCTTTGAGATTTAATAAACTATTTTTAATGATTCTTCAGTTTTGATACTTGTGTATGCTTGAGTTAGTCTTCCGCTTAGTAGTCAGCCATGACAAGGGTTCGCTAGAGAACCAACAATGGTTCTCGAGTGTCGGTCAAGTCCAGGGTGTGACAAATCAATAATATATATATATATTGTTGACACCCAATTTTGGACCTCCACAATATGTATTAATCATCGAGTTTCTTAAATTCCAAACGATTTGAAATAATTGACTTTGTAAAGTTCAAAATATTTTTCAAGTTACTTTTAATCAATTTTATCATTTTTATAATTTTTATGTAATATATATGTTTTATATAATTTTGTATATAATTAGTATATTTTATAAACATTTCGAAAATCATCTCAAAAAGATTTTAAACTTTTAATAAGTATTTTATTAAATTAGTTTAGTATAAATTATAGTTATAATTTTGAGTTATTTAAATTAGTTAGTTTATAATTAAGTTAATTATTTTATTTCGTCAAAATTAAGAAGCTCATTAATTAATTATATTAACTTGTCATAGCTAATTATTAGCCGAATTTGTTAATTTTACTCAATTTGGTTATTTCTTAAACTCCAAGATATAACCCTTTTCACCTTGCCTCAAACCCATTTTCGGACCCATTTTGGGCCTATTAAAAACAGGCCCATTATTCAGCAACCCAAATTCCACTCCATTTCGCTAGCCCATTTCCAACAATCAGCAACCCAATATTCTTACAACCAAACCCTTCAATACAATCAGCCCATCCAATAACAACACCAAAAAACCCAATTCCTTTTCCAACAAAGCCAGTAACAATACAACGCAGCAAACCGACCCCCCCTGCATTCATCATCTTCACGCGTTTTCTTCCTCAGCGAAAATCACGGAGAACCCAGAAATCTCGTCCAACTGCTCTGCAAAACACATACCCTGCAGACCCATCACCCTCACGTCCCCTTTCCCCCATTTTTAGGGATTTTTTCAAAGCTTTCTACTGTTGTCTTGAAAAGGGGCAGAATGAATTCGAATTTTAAATTCAAAATTTCACCCGATTTCCCCTGAATTTCGAGCTATATATTGCTCTCTTTTGATCACTGTTTCGAGGGGAAAAAAAAAGGAGATTAAGAGTTAGCTAAGTATTGAGAGAAAGAAACATACCTAAAACAAAATATCTTTGAAACTATTCTTGATCGTTTTTGTCTCGTTCACTCGAGTTTCTCGGAGTTGTGTTTCGTTGGAGGAATCGTTGCTCTCCTGGTCTCAGCTCGCTGCCCTCGAAAAGGTAAAATTCTTTCTCCTTAAGATGCTTTTGGTCTGTTTCTTTAGTCTCCGAAATAAGGTTCTTGATTGTTGTTTGTTAAATGTTGGCTGTAAGTTCTGTCTTGAGTGCATTCAGCTCATCGTGTTAGTGTAATTTTCTTTCATTTTGCTTTCCTTCGAATCATGATAGTGAATAGGGGTCGAACGTTAGCGAAGTTCTTACTTAGTATGTTATGTTGTTGGTTTGATCCATTGACTCATTTGTTGTATTGGCATAATAATTTAATCCGCTCTGCTATGAATGATTAGCGTTTTGTTAGATTAAGAATGCATTAGTTGTGTTGTTTGTTCTGGATTTGTCAACATGAGGTAAAAGTAGTGGTTGTCCTTATTGTGTGCTTTTTTTTTTTGGCAACAACTCTTATCATTCCCCTTTTGATTTTGTTTAATAAATATATTCAGCCCCTCCTCTCATCTAATTGAGATGACCGATTAAGTCCTTTACCCGTAGTTGTCGTTCCCCCTTTGGCATGGTTTTTCGAGTCTCTCGTATTTTGTGTGCGTTTGTTAGTTCATGTCTTTAAATTGATCATGAGTTAAGAAGGTATATGAGTTCGTTTGTTATGGTAATTTGAAAGGTTTGCTAGTTCGCTAGTTTAGATCTTGGTAGGGAGCTTTCAAAATGGATATTTAGATGGTTGGTTCTCCTCTTCCCTCGAATATTTTTTTTTCTTATAGTGTCGCATGTTCAAGCTTTGTTTGAGATTCGTTGCTTTTGTTTAACCCTTTTGAAAATAATAGGTGTAACTGGCTAATCTCCACACCTTTCAAATAGGTTATATTGTGATTCGTTGTTAAGTGTATTTCAACATGTAAGGCGTGTGTCATTTGGTCATTTGTTTTATCATGAGATAGTATTAATGCCCCAGGCTCTTATTAATTTCTTGTCATTTTCCTATGTTTGTGCTTTCATTTTCTCGTGCCATGCTCTTATGATTCTCTTATCAGTGCTTTGTATTATTTTACTACTTGCTTGTTCCTATTTGAAATTGGTATTAACTCTCTGTTATTTTGTTTTGCTCTCTGCCAAATCTTTATGAGTCCAAATGGATTCTTTCTCGATCTCTCGCATCTTTGACGGGCCATAAAGTCCCCCCAAATTCTCCTTTTGCTCGAGTCAGCCCCTATATATTCGGAAGCTGTTACAGGTCCCGGAGACCCAACACTGCTGGAAATTAGTTCACAAATGTTCAAAAGCCCAAGAAAAGGGGGCTGTATACATGTTGTATACAACATTATACATTGATATACAGGTTTAGTTTAACAAATGTGAGGCCCCAAAACGCAAAAAACAGGACGGAGGCAAAACACAGGTGTTCGGAAGCAAGAAATACATGAAAGGGGCCGATATACATGCTGATATACACTAATATACATCAGCTGTATACCAAAAACGGGTTTTGGTTAAACCCCAAAAAATACCAACGAAATTGGCCCAAAGGGGGCCCGAATTCAATTTCTCCCTTACTCTTTAATTATTTAATTGTGATTATTTATTGTTTGTTGTTTAACTCTAACTTTATAATTTTTAATTAACTTAATTAGATCCCACAAAAGACGAGTTATTTTCTTTGTGTTGGTTTGCTTTGAATCCATTTTTTTTTGTGTTGAGGTCATTTATTTTATTAATTAAATATTGGTCAAATTTTACATCCTCAATTAAGTTTAAAAAATGTGTTATTTAACGCTTCTTCACATATTTTTGCTCATTCTAAAATTATTTTTAAGTTAAGTATTTTTCTTCAATAAACTTTAAAAAATGGCTTTCTTTTACTCTGTCACTTTTTCTCAAAAAGTTGGTCAAAACTTTGTTTTTATTCTTCAATTAATTTAAAGTGATGTTCACGCTTGAACTAACCAATTTGGTTTAAATTATTTTTTTAAAAAAATAAAATAAAAAATGAGTCAAGTAAGTCCTAATTAATCTAGTTTTATTAATATTCTAATAATTTGCAATTTAATTCAAATGTTTCATTTTTGGGTCCCTTTCTCTAAAAATAATAATAATAATAAAATAAAAAAAATAAAAAATGCTTCACTTATTTAATCATTCTCTCAAAGTTCATCAAATATTGTAAGTTATTTTTTTTTTAATGTTAAATCATTATTTTAAAAATAAAAATAAATAGTCAAATATATTTTAGTCAAGTCGCAGGTCAGCCGCATGTTAGCGGACACTTCGAATGCTTAAACCCTTCTTGAAGTGTAAATTGAACCCCGAACTCTCTTTGGTATTTTCAAATGATTTTTTTTGTTTAAATCATTGAAAATTATAAGTTTTCTTAATTTCTTAAAAAAATTAAGTGACGACTCTTTTCTAAGTATTTTTCTTAAATTGTTTTATACTTAGAACATTTCAAAAAGTGATTTTTCTAAAGGTTAGGAAAATTACGACACGACATATATATATATATATACATATATACATATATATATATATATATACTAGTTTCTGGATACGTTCCTTGCACGTGTATCCCATACATTGTTTTAATAAATTCGTTAGAACGATTAAAATTCTATGAAGACATGTGTGTAATGATCAGTACGAAAATACAACAATCTCAAATAAATGTTACGACAATAATATTTTTATAGAAAATTAAATTAAAGAATACTAATAGAGAGAAAATATAAAAAATAAATACAAAAGGTAAAAAACAACATATGCATAAATAATATTATTACGAATTGCATTTACATGTAGGTTTCAGTCATAAATATCATATGTAGTACATTTTCTATTTATTTGTAATGAGTAATTTTAATTTACGATATATACATATTTTTTTAGAAAAATATTAAACTTGATACATACACAAAAACAATATATGAAGCCAACTACAGAAATCAAAACTATAAATTTAATCACTAGAGACGACAATCAGTGAGGTAATTAGGTGTTTGAACAAAGGCATGTATTATAAGATAGTCTTTTAAGTGCCAAGTGTGTCGTCATTTCACATATAGGCGATAGTTCAGTTTTTGTGGCCTATAAAAAGGCTGCTATGTCAAGAATAAAAGGCATCATAAAATCCCAATGCAACATTCCTCCGCCCATAAGTTTTCTGTGGCCAATGGAGTCTATGGACATGTCAGGCTGGAACACCATCAAGGACAAGGTGTCATGTAGAATATAACAAAGCAAACCTCAAAAAATCATGAGTAAGAAGACAAACAAGAAATATACCAAAAGAGACACAATTTTTTAACGTAATTCGGTCAATCGACCTACACCCACGAGAGAAGATGAACATTAGTCCACTATATAAAAGAGAGTACACAATATTGAGAGAATTACCCTCACAAATTCACTCAGCATAACTAGAGGTGCACACAACTGATAATGTATCACTTGTGTCTCACAAATTCTCCTCCTAAGCAAAACTTTCAAATCCCCTACAATTACATTGTGAATGCTACCAACTTAGAAGGAATATATATACCTCTATTTATAAAGTCATAAATATTTTCCTACAACAAAAAGGACTAGCATTATTAACCATAGTGCATCAAAAGTCAAATTAACCCCACATGAATGACTCAACCATATATGAGCTTACTAATTATGCGTGCAAGTCTACTTCATTCTTTAATTGGAATTGGAATGGGAAAGATGACCATAAACACAAGTCAGTGAATAGCAAGGGAAGCACACATGACACAACAATCACAAAATCATGCAAGTAGTGTTGGGAAAATGCAGACTAACACAAAATATAAATGGTCAAAATAATAAAAATAAAATGGAAAAATAATGACACCAAGAATTTTACGTGAAAACCCTTTTAAATAAAGGAAAAATCACGGGTCAAGAGGAGCAACTGATATCACTATAGTAAGAAATTTTACACTGTGTAGTCATGAATACAATACTCAAAGTGATTACTACACACTCAAAAGGAATAACACTCTTTTGATTTCCACCTTACTAAAATATCGCTCACACTCTATTTTTCTTCACAAACTATTTTTCTTATATAGTCTATGGAATACCTCACTTTGCTCTCAAATTTATTTATTTTTTCTCTCTAACTTGGTGTGTTCTACAAATGAGCAAAAATGCTCTATTTATAGGAACAGAAAACCATGCCTATGTCACTAATGACAGACAAATGTAGCAAATTTCAAAAGAAGGTTGCAAATCTTACCAATTTGTCAACCACCAAATCTATCAGTTTTTCAACTCTTGTAGAAATTTCTTTTTCACAAATTT
>JAJOOD010000199.1:0-17842 GCA_029582525.1 Solanum tacnaense | reverse complement strand
TGTATACCAAAGGAGATTATACAACTGCTTTCTTTTGTATATGTATAGCGAAATATACATATTTATGTTTGCTATGGAGCGCAATTATGCAAACTTTGCTATAGCATACAAATATGAATTTTGTGTTTGCTATATGTGAAAGTTGCTCTAAAATAAATAATCTTTTTGAATTGGGTAACATTTCTTCAAAACCAAAAACTAAAATATCTAAATCATAAAATACAAAATTAAATTTAAAATATAAATGTACACCCTTAGCAGCTAGGGAGAAGTGGCCAGTGGGCTAGCCGTTAGTAATAGTCTAAAAGCCAACATTTTTTCTTTTAAATTTTTTATTTATTTTTTGGTTTCCCATCCGGTGTCCGAAGTCCACGTTGGAGCTCCGACTAAATTCGAATCGCACACTGCAGGACCTATTTGGGAATGGTGCTCCCAACAAGATTTTCTCCATACTCAGGGCTCGAACCCGAGACCTCTGGTTAAGGGTGAAAAACTCTCACCAGTACACCACAACCATGTTGGATTTTAGATTTATTTCTAATTCAAATTCATATTGGAAAGTTTCACCTTTAATACATTGTTTATAAAAAATGATCTTATATTTAATATCTAAATACAAAACCTCTTATTAAAAATGAACTAGTAATATTTACCAGTCTAAAAGACAACATGATGTAATAATTGGAAAAGTAAATGTAGTGAATAATTAAAGTAGCTTTAGTTTTGCTTTATTTTACAAGTGTTTACTTTCGTTACAAATTGTTAATAAAAATATCGACAAGCATGATCTGTTATTGTTGTCCTTTTGTGTTGTTGACCTCTTCCTCATATAAAATACTTTTAAAAGTTTATTTAATATGATAATTATATTTGATTGGATATGAATTTTAAAATATCAACTTGAAAAAAAAAATCTAAAAAATAAAAAGACCAAGCCAAATTCGAAGAACATATATTAGTGGTGGTGGTCTAATAGATCTATCAATGATTCCAAATCTTGGACCCATTTTACTGAGACCAGACTCGTGAGGAAGAAATTTGAATAAATAAACTATAAATTAGATGGATTTGACAATAGATATTAATTTAATTAATACATGCATTAATAGATAGAAACAATAAAAAGAAATTGTTAATTGCTTGTTATAAAAAATAGGGATAAGGGTCTGAAAAATATCTCAACTTTGGTCGAATTTGTTGTTGCTATACTAAACTTTCATGAGGACCTATTACCTCCCTAGACTATTTAATACCGTATTTTTTACTCCCTGAACTATTTAATAGTGTATGTTAAAGGTATATATGTGTCCACGTGGACACATTACTATTTATAATTTTGCATTATTTTTTATGTCCACGTGGGCAAATATACATGTTTAAAATACGATATTAAATAGTCTAGGGAGGTAATATGTCCTCATGAAAGTTTAGTATCGCAACAACAAATTCGACCAAAGTTGGGATATTTTTTAGACCCTTATCCCTAAAAAATATGTAGTGTAATTGTTACTTAACTCTTGACTTTGTAATTCAAAATTCACCTTCTAAAATTAGCGCTTATCTCTAGCTCGTGAACTTAATCGATACAAAGTTTTATGATAGCTAGTTTGTTAATTTCTCTGTTGGTATATCTATCTTAGCTTATCCATCACGGCTAGCTACACTAAAAAAATTATGAATTGAAATATCTGTTTCTTTGAATTGTCTATATCAATTGGGTACATTTTCCAATCTCACTCCAATAATATTTTTTTTAAAAATATCGATTATGTGTTTGATATTTCAATTTTTAATATAGATGCTCATAATTTATCCTTATCCTTCAAAAATTATGAGAGTAATAAATCATATTCGATTATTGACTGTTTCTTTATCATGCCCTTAGCTTCTCTTTTTATCTCAAGGAAGAAAGAGACTGATTCTTTCTTTAATGTAATAAGATTAATTTTTTCTTCCATTTTCAGTAAGATGGAAAAGAGTAAGTAAACAACAAAAGAGTGGATAACCAAATCTAAATTCTTGACAAAATCTCTTGTATGAGCAAAGTGTAAGAATGTCAAGGATCAATTACTATCTTTTCCAACAAAGGTTATGATAGAATTTCTCTGTCCTAAATCAAAATTCATTAAGAGGCGAATCTCTTCTAAACAGACACTGAGTGAAAAGTTTAAATTATAAATACATAATTTCGATAAAAAGAACATAGAATTAAAAAGGACCATAATTAATTATTATAATAGAAAGTAACAATTTCAAAACTTTCAAGTATATTCACAAAACATGAAATTGATATTCCATATTCAAACATATATATATCTAGTAGAAGTAATAATATAAAGCAAGCAACATACTTTTTCCCAGCTGCTCTTTTTTTTTCTTAATTAATTACCAAACACAACAAATTTTATAATGTATGGTAATTAATAAAATGCTTCATTATTTTTTTTTCCTTTAGTCATCAATATTAGCCTTCTGCTGCTACATGAAGAATTACTGCTGGAAATTCCATAATTGCCATCATTATACATCAAAGGCAAATCATTAGCATCTTCACCTTCATCCTCATGAGTAGCAATGCGGATACATGAGCAACGTTGTAACGACGCGAAAAACGCGGCGGATACACCGTTGATCAACCACATAGCCATTCCATCGAATTTTCGGCAGCCAGACGTAGTACTGGCTGCGGAAGACCGAATTCTCGGTTCGACGGAACTTGGCCGGAAACTGAAAAAACTGCCACAACTAGTGGTGGTTGTAGCTGCCATGATTTTAGAGAGAGAAAATGTTGTAGAGAGAGTGAGAGAGGAATTAGGAAGAGAGTGGGAGACAAAGGTAGCTTTTTATAATTTGTTTTTGCCTTTGAAGATTTTTTTAAAATTAAAAAGGAACATTTTAGTTGTTACATGTTCATCAATCATCATTTCAATTTTAATATTTACGCATGCTCTTTTTCATCTTTAGCTACTCTTTCCGTTTTAAAAAAAATAATTACCTCCTTTCTTTTTTTAGTTCGTTTTTAAAAAAATGACCCTTTTCTTTTTTGGAACACTTTATTTTTAGCTTTATTTAAGGTCACAAAATTAAAGAACATTTTGGTACATTTGAAATAATTGTAATTTAGAACCATAAGATTAAAAAGTTTTCTTTATGTTCTTAAATTATGTGTCAAGTCAAATTAGATCCTTTTTTTTTTAAACGGAGAGAGTATTTTTTTTTATTTTTTTTTACTCTTTTGATTTTTTTTTGACGAAAACATAAAGAAAGGAATATTGGTATTTGGTGTGAGACACATTAAGGGATAAATATTTACTAACTTTAGCACATATGGGTCATATACGTAGTTCAACATCCAAATTAAGGGTGGATTCACAAAAATATTCCCTGTTTAGATTACTATTTAGACTTTATCTCTATTTTAAAAATTGTATAAATATAAGTGACAAAAAGGATTAAGGAGGGTCTCTGTTATTTATATTTAAAATACCACAATGAATTTGTGATACATGATACGTTTGACCTTCATTAATTAAATATACGTTGTTGATCCATTTATATAAGAAGTATGTTATAATTGATCTATCTTTAAAAGTATATTATCCTCTTAATTATGAAGTAACAATACAAACTTCAGATAACACATGAATAATTAAATGGTGAAATGTCATCGTGGAAATTGTGAACATTCAACAACCGTTCATGCTCAAATTCAATCTCTATCAAATTTGAATATCAAATTAATAGATATAGTCATTTGGTCATGACTCAATAGGTTAAACTACTTAACAAAAAGAGATGAAAAATGCAAATTTTAATTAATTAAGAATTAAACATACTTATCTTGATCTTTGTTTTTGTACTTGGTCAAATCAAACATGGTTCAATATGTTAAATCCTTTTGGTTTTTGTGCTTAGTAAAATATCACAATTTAATAGTAGAAATATGTTTAATAAAATATGGCACATCCCTCTCACAATATAAAATAATAAAGACATGAAAATAATAATAATTGTGAGAATATGGACAGTAGAGTAGAGCTAGGCCTTGGCATGTTCAAATGCAATTATGAAACCCAAATGTGTAAAGATGCATTCATCATTAATTATAATTCATAATAGTATTTAGTAATAGCCCTCTCATTGGCCTTTAAAATAATTAGACACTAACCTGGCCTACATTGGATATTTTTTCTTTTGTTGATGAGTCCCGTCCTTTAAAGAACAAACAATAGAATCTCTTATGTTTTCCTCTCTTTTCCAACTGTAAATTCAAATTATATACTCTCCGTTCTATATTAGTTGTTCATTTTCCCTCTTTACTCGCTCCTTAATACTTTACAAATTTGTTTACACTTTCGAAAAAATAAAATAAGTTTAGTACTAATGTTTATCCCGGACCTACAAGGACAATGAGTTTCCTAAATCTACTTCAAAAAATCGAACATAACTATGTTTCATAGAATTCAAGACAAAATAACAAAAGTAGTGGGTTAATTTTAGTTACTTATTAAAAAAGTAACTGAGTTTTAAATAGGGATAAGGCACAAGTACATCCTTAGAATATGACCGAAATTTCAGAGACACACCTTAACTAAACTAAGGTCCTATTACCCCCTTGAACTGATTTTTTTTGTAATTTTGTACACCTTTTGGCTTAGGTGGCACACTCCGTGACTCCATGCAGTTGAGGCGCGTGGGAGATATTTGGATACATGTAAGTCAAAAAGGTGTAACTAAATTACAAAAGAATGGGTTCGGGCGGGGGGGGGGGGGGTAATAGGACTTTAGTTTAGTGTGTCTCTGAGATTTCGGTCATAGTCTAGGGAGGTACTGATACCTTTTCCCTTTAAATAACAACGTTAATGTGGCTATCTGTGCACTTCAGCCGATTATATGGATTCAAAGTCTAAATTTGTTGTTGATCCATTCTTGGTATGCTTTACAGAATGGGCCAATTATCAATTTTAAACCCAAGGTGTAAAGAGAATAGGATCCAACAAACTTGAAAATAGATAATCTTTAATTTTTAATTTCGAGTTGTCTCGTAGACAAACCTTTACGATCAAAAGTGAAAACTTGGTACACTTAAAATTTTGTCCAATAGTGGAGTAAACAATTCAAGTTCACTCACCTTTAAGGATATTTTTGCAAATTATCCAAAAGAGAATATGAATAGAAAATTGTACTCCATATATACTTTTATCGGGCCTTATAAATGGTCTGGGCTGATTTTCTCAAATAGCCCCTTTGAGGTTACTATTTAGGAAAAATTACTGAAATACACGTTTTATGTTTCCCTTATTTCCAATATCCCCTTTTATTTCTAAAAACCTCTAAAATCCCTTATTTTTTTAATGTATCCGAGCTACATATTAATGTATCCGAGCCAGTATTTAATGTATCCTAGCTACATATTATGTATCCGATTTATTTTATAATGTATTCGAGCTAGTTTTTAATGTATCCGAGCTACATATTATGTATCCGGTTTATGTTATAATGTATCCGTAATACTCTTTAATGTATCTGAGCTACATATTATGTATCCGGTTTGTGTTACTTTTTAAGGAATTAATGTAATTACAAACTAAAGAGGGATAGATTGTAATTTCATCTTAAAACTATGTGATTCCTAAAATTTACCCAAATAAAAATTCTTTCCATTTTAATCTATTTGTCTTACTTTTTTCTTTTTAATCTGTTTTAGAAAGAATGTCATTTTTTTTTGTATTTAATCTAACTCTTTACAACCAACATCTCATATAACTTTTTTTTAAAAAAAATAACCTTAAATTTCATGCCAAGTCAAATCTGAAACAAACAAAGTGAATAACACACCAAAAACCAAGAACACAATATGCATGTTGCAAAAACTAGTAAAGATCAATGCAGGGGAAGAGGTTGGGGGATGATTGGTACTACTACAAACCTCTTATTTACTTATTATTTTGTAATGCATATGTCACATGAAGTGAGTGAAGTGGTCAACAACCTTATTTTTTTGTACTATAAAAAGATCATCTAGAAACATTCATAAATTAGAATGAGGCTTAAAATTCATAATAAGGAAAAATAGAAATTGAACATTGAACCATAACTTATAAGAATGATTGTTAAGATATGGTAACTTGCATCAAATTTGAATATTATTCACATATTAGTAATACATGTACAAATTCTCACAAAATTTACATCAACATTTTCAATATTTACCTACGACGATATTAAATTACACTACTTTTTAGGCGATGCTTTTAATTTGTTATAGTAAGAATCAATGCAATTCTGTCGAATGTTTTAAATTATTCCCGCTAAAATTTAAGTAATGATTAAGAGGGTGTTTGAAACTTTGAATTGGTTTAAAAGTTGGTCAAACTTATTTTTAAGTCAGTTTTTGATTTCTGGAAGTGTTTGACAAATATAAAAAAGGAAAAACTACCTAACTAGACATATATCATTACCATATATACTAATTTTACCTCTACTTTCAAATAATTACATATATTTCCACTTTTAATATTTTATACAATATATTATAAATATACAAGCAAAAAACCCACATCTCTTAAAATTAGGATTGATTAATTATCTTTATATTTAAATTCCACATTTAATGTTTTAATAACAACCAATCTCCAACCCTATCAATATCTCTCCCACCCCTGCTAATTAACGTTTAGTCAAGATTTTTAAGCCTAAAATTGTTTCTGCCGCAATCAACCAGAAGTTATGTACAAGTTATTCATCAATTTCTTCTTTCTTACCCTCTTTAAATTAAATGTATCAATGCATATTCATATAATTAATCTATAACTTTTCGTTTTCAAATTGTTACTATCCGAAGATCGCATCAACGACAAAGGCGATTAAGAGGTCGAAAGGCCCAATTGGAGGAGTGTTCATGTTGGATTTTCGGTAGATCTGACAGAGGTCAGTTGGATCTAAGTGCAGCGAGCAATGAGCAACATCGATAAATTAAAAAGTGAAGCAAACACTGCCACAGTGAGATGCCCTAACCAACCATGAACGTAATCGGAAAGTTTCAATAAGTGGAGATTTACGCGTCTTTTTGACATATTATTGATGTATCTGACACATAATTGAGATACAATTATATGTATCTAGTTTTTATCAGTGTATCTTATTAAATATGCATGTAGTTAATCTTTCTTGGGTATTAATTTTGAATATTATTTTGGATTAATGATATGACAAATACTCTACAATCGTGATTTGTTCCTAAATTCATGTGTTTCAGTTACATTTCATATTTAGATACACATAATTAGATGTATCTGGTTACCAATGTGTATTCGAGATACATATTTTTTTATATAATATATTAAATTGATACTTGATACATCAAATTAATACTAGATACATGAGTTTAATATTAGATCATGTAAATAGATACATGAAATTAATACTAGATACCGTACAATCATGTATCTAAGTGTTAATTTTATTAGATACATCATATATTGATAATAGATACATCAAATTAATGAATTTATTATTTTAAGAGTAATAAGTTGGAATTAATCAAATTTCATAACCAAGATATACATGTTTTTATCTTTTATTAATAATATTAATGAATTTATTATTTCAAAGAGTAATAAAATAAAATTAATTAAACATAGATAAACTCCTTGATTTCCGCCTTATATTAAGGGATTTGATTAATATTTTCAGAATTAATTGTCCATGAATTAATTAAACATGTATCTCGATTTTTAGAACCGTATGATACATGTATCTGGTGAGTAATGATACATGTATCCAAAGGAAGAAATATGGTATAAGAAGTAATTTTTGAAACTATCGTGAATTCTAGTAATTAGAATCTAAATTAGTGGGATTTATGTAGTTTGCCCTATAAAAATACTGCAACTTACAATAAGTCCAAAATGACTTAAAATAAGATAGAAAGTGTTTGACATGGTAAAAGTGACTTAAAATAAGTCAAAAATAAAAAATAAGTCTCTCCTACTTTTTATTTTTTTGACTTAAAAGTCATTTAAGTTTTGACTTTTTATTTTTGACTTAAAAGTTATTTTTTTAAAGCCAATCCAAACAAGCTCTAAATTTTCTTATGACGTTTAAGCTAATTGTAATTCTTCATGTCATAGAAAAGCTTGATTATCATATTTTTTTCATGATGTTTAAATGTTTTACGTAAAACGATATTGAATGATACCATTTTTTTAGACGACACTTATGATTTGCCACAATGAGAATCCGTGTAATTGTGCCGACTTCTTTTCTTTTATAGGCGTGAACGTGTCGTAACACAATAGGTTAGAATGTTTTAAATCATTCTCACTAATATGTATTCAACGACTAAGTTATCTCATGACGTACATTTAAACTAATTGTATCTTCACGTCATGAAAAGGTCTAATTGTCATTTTTTTTTATATGATATTTAAATTTTACGTGAAAAGATATCGAATGATACCACTTTCTGACACTTCTGATGACTTCTCTCCTTTTATAAACTCAAACGCGTCGTTACTCAATAGGTTGAATGTTTTAAATTATTCCCGCTAAAATTTATGCAACGGCTAAATCTCATGACATGCATTTAGACTAAACATACATTTAAACTAATTGTATCTTCATGTCATAAAAAGTCGATTATCATATTTTTCTGCACATTGTTTAAATTTAACGTGAAAAGATATTGATCGAATGATATCATTTTCTAGACGACGCTTCTGATTGCTACAACCAGAATCAATGCAACTGTGTCGACTTTTCTCCTTTTATAATCTCAAACGTGTTGTAACACAATAGATTGAATGATTTTAATTAATCGTGCTAAAATTTAAGCAACAACTAAGTTATCTCATGGTGTACATTTATACTAGTTGTATCTTCATGTCATAACAAGTTCTGATTATCATATTTTTCTGCATGATATTTAAATTTTACGTGAAAATATATTGAATGATACCACTTTAATTTCTAGACGGCGCTTCTAATTTAGCATGAATCAATGCAATTGTCCCGACTTCTCTCCTTTTATAGTATCAAACGCGTCGTAACACAATAGATTGAATATTTTAAATCATTCCCATTAAAATTTAAGCAACTACAAAATCATCTCATAACATATATTTAAACTAATAATCATAATTCTTTGCATGATAAAATAGTCCAATTTATCATACATTTTTTTCAAATAAACATGGACTATGAGATGCAATTCAAATTGCATATCACAAGTTCAAATTCTAAACGTGTAGTTTTCTCGATTTTTCTTTTTAATTAGGTGAAAATAAAACCAAATAAATAAAAAACAAAACTTACATTTTCATTTAGAGAAAAAATCTATCAATTAATAAACCAAAATTCTTGATTTACTAAAATTGTGGTCAAGTAGTAATTCCTTTGTAATTAAAGTTTGACCAAAAAAAGAAGATAAGGTTATTCTTAATTAAGAATTAAATTGAATACTCATATGTGATCACCAAATATTTTCTTAATTTAGAATTCATTAATTAGCTACACATTTGTGGCATGTACAAATTTGGTTACTACCTCTATTTTCTAACCAATTTATGGTAATTAGTTATCAATTTGTCCTTATCAACACGTCAACAATTTAATTATCAAAATCCAATAAAATCTTGACCATATTTATAGTAAATGATCCCCCTTTTCCCCCCTATAAATTCTCTTGTACCATCTTTAAAATAATTCAAAAAATAAGAATAATTCAATTTCTTTGTTGTTGGGAAAATAGGAAAACATGTCAAAATTGTGCACTATTTTTGTTGTGGCATTTCTTCTTTGCTTCAATACTCTCACATTTGCTGTTCGTCCTGATTCTTTTTCTGTGCTCAACCCCAAAATTCAGGTAAGATCTGTGTGCACTCTATCTTTTCGAAATTGGATATGTTGTTGTATTTATACGTATGTTGACAACTATCGTAAAACTAGTCTAAAAATGATAATTTCATCTCTCTCTCTATATATAGAAGAATATGGATGTGAATGAAATTTCATTTATGTATATTGAATGATTCAGTCCTACTATATGGACCTGATATGCTTAATCGATATGTATTATTGTTTCCAAATAATTTGAAATTATTGTTTCCAAATAATTTGAAATTAAAGGTAAGTTATGTGGTAATGTTGAAACATATGTGCCCTCGATCTAATGACTTTGAATGTAACTTGTATTTTAAGAGTTGATGGTTCGCGGGATTCTGCAAGTCACACCAAGTTGATTAATTATTTTTATGTGCAGGTTGCAAGTGAAGGGAAAGTTGAAATTAAAGAAGCAAAATGTGAAGGAGTGGAGGAAGAAGAGTGTTTGAAGAGGAGGACACTGGCTGCTCATCTTGATTATATTTATACTCAAACTATTAATAACAATCATCCATGAATTAATTAAGAACTTTTTATGTGTTTTAAATTTTTAATCCCCTTTTAATTAGTATATATAGTATTAATGAAAGGGGTTGTAATGGCAGTTGGTAGTAATAATAAAAAGAATAAAAATACTTCTGCCTAGTTTCTCTGTTATTTGGTGTCCTTATTTTATCTCTCCTCTTTTATTTTTTGGTGAGATATTAGTTTATTTTTTCGTATAATAATATATCACAAGTTATATTTCACGGCTGAAAGACAAAAAGGGGAAAATAATCCCGTTTTAAGAACAAAAGTGTTATTTTTTCTGCTAATTATAGGGCAATAAGTCATATGATTTATTTATTTTTTAAAAAAAACTTAATTCTTTTAAATAATGTAGCCTTTGACCAGATTCCTGATAAACACTTTTGAAATCTTGGTCAAACACAAATAATCATAAGAGAATTATCAGAATTCAAACTTATGATACTGTAATTAATACGAATTATGATATCTTGATTATTTTTTTGTCACCTTGAAGACAATGAGCTGTCTACTATTAATATTCTATATTAATGGTATGGTATCCTATCCATTAATATTCTATATTAATGATATCTGGGTGGCAATCAGGCAAGTTGGGTCAAATTGGGGAGGATTTAAAATAAGTATAAATTATAGGAACCACATATTATAAGTACTAAATAACATCATATTCCTTCTAGTTTTCTATTTATCAAAAATCCCTTAAAAATGATGTTTGCGGGATACATAGTGTTGTGCACGAGATACATTAGGTTTGATACATTCCACATAGCGGGATACACAGCGTTGTGTACGGGATACATAGCGTTTGATACATTCCACATAGCGGGATACATAGCGTTGTGCATGGGATGCATGCGGGATACATAGGTAAATAAGGGATTTTTGAATTTTTTTAAATAAGTAGGGATAAGTGGATATTAAGGTAAGTAAAGGAGTGTAGTTAAGTAATTTGTCCTTAAAATAACAATCGGATCAAGATCTAATCCAATCAAATTTGCTTGGGTCAAAATGTGTTGGGCCGAAATGGGCGAGGTAATAGGTTATATAACGGGTCAGATCCAACCCAACTTAATTTTTACAAAGCTTAATTGTTTTATTTTTATTGTTAGTACCTGTAAAATAATTATTTTTCTTTATTATGACTATATATAACATATCAAATTGAAGAAAAGAGTTTTTTAAAAATATTTTGACAAGATTGCTCATGAGCCGATTTGGATTACATATCAACTCAATTTTTAATGGGCTGGGTTGAAAATGGGTTGAGCTAATGAATGGACATTGGACGGGCTAAATTTAAACGGGTAGTACAGGCTGCGTTTGATTTTGCCACCCTTACCTCATCCCCATAGTATATATCTAGATTATATACAAATGATTTTAGATATAAATAAATAAAATTGTTAAGATAACGAACACAAGAAAATAGGTAAGAAATTCAGTTATTTTCTTGAAAAACATTTTCCTAATCTACATAATATATACCCCTAAATCCAAAAAACTTAGCAGTTTGCATGAACTAGAATCTTTGGTCATGCACTTAATTTCCTACTGAAAAAGATTTTATTATGTGTGTGAACTCACATACCTTTGTTGGAAACATCCAAAATTCCTAATCTAAGACTTTGAGGAGACCATTGTCTCCAGTCAAAAAGGTTGGTAGTTAAATAAATTTTGACATTTTGTTGTCCACATTCTTTTCATACTTTAACTGGTTGATTCAAGATTAGAAAAGGACAGCTAGTAAGTCCCTGATGAGAATGTCCCACATCAGACCGCACAAGCTAGCTTTTGAGACTGAGTTAGGCCAAAATCCATTTAATAGTCTCATAAAACTAGAGTCGATTGAAACTAATGAACATAGGCACAAAATATTTAGCATAATTGTTTCGTGATGACAACACAACATTAAGAATACATGAAGAGAACAACAATGAGATTGCTATGTCCTGCTTAAATGCATCTACATGTTCAATTTCACCAACCGGATTAGAGTTTATTTGATCTCTTTGTCGTACCCTTATCTGTATTAACATTATCTTCGGTTCATTGTTCTTAGAAACAACATCGGGAGAAGAAGCTTTAATTTACATCACTGTAACATATTCGAAATACATGGGATATATTAACCACAGTGGAAGAACATGAAACTCTATGTTAGCAGTTAGCACTATTAACAGAGCAAGAAACTTGGTAATGGTAATGAAGGCGAACCTTGCTATATGTGCAATTTCATGCTTGATAAGGAGCAGCAAATGCTGTAACTGATCTTGTAGTAAAAATGTCACCAGAAGAAAAGGAGCACCGATCATATTGAGGCAATGAAACTCACACTCGTTCACGTTTGTTCATTCTGCTGTGTTCCAAATCTTTTGGTAAAACAATAAACACTTCAGAATCATCTTCTTTAAGAGACAGCAGAATCTATGAGTTCACATACAATGAATGATTGTTCAATGTATCAACTCCGTTTAGCTTCCTGGCGGACAACAAGAGAGAGAGAGAGGAAGAGGTAACTGCAGCCATAAGATGCATTAAAACAATAATGTCATGAACAAAAATCACGATGAACAAGGTTTCCAATTTTTACCAATTCCAGCAATGGAGAAAATAACCAAAGATTAGGTTGCTCTAAAGTTTAAACTAGAAGTATACGTCATGTATTATAACATCTTTCCAGATTGTTATGAAACAAAACAATTATATCAATGAGAAAAGACTGCCCATCAGTTCCTTCCTTGTTAGATGACGGAAGATATGGCAGTCTCATATGTTTGAAATTTCACAATCCAAATTGCTAATTAAGGAGTCACCAGATTGTACAAAGGCTTGATGCAGATAAGAGATAAAGATCTATTCGACTCCAAAGGTTAAACTCGGTAGCCTTCATGCTAGTAATGAAGTAGTAAACAACGAAGGATATCAAGAGAAGTACAGTAAAACAACAATGAGAGTTAAAGTCATTCATGCAAAACGACATTTGATATCCTCAACAATGTAAACTTACACTGAGTTCCCTTCCCAAAGAAAAGAAAAAGGAAGGGAAAAAATATCTTGAGACCAAGCACAAGAACACCAACCATATAGAAAACTCTAAAAGCAATCACATCTTCATAACTAATATGATGTGAGGGCAAACTACCCGATGTCCATGCATCATTCTCCTTAATTGAATTTGAAAAGGATGGTAAATGTGTAGTAATAGGTACCAACAAAATGAGCAACAACTTCAGGTTTTCACAAAATAGTATCACAGGAGCAACAGAAAAATATATTGACCAGATTGTACTCTCCAAAATACTACAACAACAAACAATAACATACCCAGTGTAATCTCACAAGTGTCCTACCTTGTGAAGCTAGAGGGTTGTTTCTAATAGACCCTCAACAACAACAGCATATCACAGTGAAATCCCACTACCTCATGGAGGTATAGATGCTGTTTCCGAAAGACTTTTCCGATAGATCCTAGGCTCAAGTAAAACATATCAGAAAATCAAGATTGTAAAGCAAATACAGTAGCGAAGAATCTAAAGAAGCGAACAATAGCAACAACAAATAGTACGATAACTGAAGCAAAGGAAACGACAAGAATACTAAAATCGAGAATAAAATAATAGGAGAGTAATAATAACAATACTGATAAAAGTAGAAAGTCTGAGAGTAACATGAGCATTTACATTATTTGATCAGATAATGAAGATCAAATACTTCCGATATCAAGTGAACATATGCATCTGGAAGATAATAGCATCTTCTCTAGAGAATTCAACAGCATAAAGGGTAAAATGTAGATAAAATGTCCTTCAATAGTAGGTATGACAAATGGATGTACATATTTCCCAGACTACAGAACTTATAAGCTTCTAATACGATAGATCTAAGGAGATCACTAACTTTTAGGCAGGCAATAAAGCTTGAGTACTGCCAAGGATATGTAAAAATAATGCAAGGCATACTGTCAGAATTACATAAGATTTAGCATTGATATGAGTAATGGCATCCAGCCCTCTCTCCACAACTTCTTCATGGACGACATTAACACTTCTTTTCAAGTTCTCTGATAGCTTCCAAGTGAAAAACTCCACGATGGATCTAACGGTTTCAAATGTCACCCTGCCAGTCACATCAAGTACAAACCTCCTATTGCTTGGAACTGCCAATGTTGATGACACACTAGTCAGCCATCCATTACTTTGTAGATCAATCGGTTGACTCGTATCTTTAATCTTTCTTGGAGGCACTTGTTCAAGTGCCTTCTCACTTGCTTGAGTCAAATATTCACTTTGATCAACTATCGAACAAGCAGAGTTCAAACTCAAATCAGAATCAGATCCCGAAGCTGTCATCACTTGATGAGATGTCTTCACTAGTGTTTCAACAGCCCCATTACAAACAGAAACTAGAAAGTCCTTCACATTAGCTTGATTCTTCGGATTGGTCAACCCAGAAAACAAATCATCATACACGTTTATATGCATTGTTTTATCAAGGTAAACAGCAACAGCAGTGCTCACAAATGTCTGGATACAATCAGCAATCATTAGTTTACATCTATCAGCACAAACCACATCTACCCATCTTGGCACTTCTGATGAATTCGACTTCATTAACGAGACCCCAGATTGGTAATTCCCATTCAACCCCTCATCCGACCCACTGTTCGGATAGAAACCCAAAACCAAGTTCCTAGCAAAACTACCAACAACAACAGAAACAAACCCAGTCCCAACAGTACTCATCATTCTATCCATAACCTTATCAACAACACTTGAACTACCCACCTCCTCAATCTCCCCCTTACTTTCACCCCCATATCCCCTTAAAATCCCAACTGTTAGAGCCTGGGAAACCTTAACCACAGAATTGGTAAATTCCTCAGATCTTGCAATTTTAGATAACTGCCTCAAACTCCTAGGAAGTTCATCAGAATCAGACTGTAAAAACTCCTTTAAATCCTTAGACACAACACTAACAGCTTCAGATGAATCAGAAACCATTTCAGCCATTGACATAAAAGCTCCCAACAACCTCATAACCCTCTTCCTTCTCTTCACCACAGAAGGCATATGATACACCCTATATGCACCATAACTAGATAAACCAACTAATCCAAGAAGAATTATCCACTTCCTCTTCTTCTGACCAAAGTTCAAACTTTTCTTCAACACCTCAAGATCCATCTAAAGATTGAAACTTTATACAATACTAAGCAAACCCCACTAATAAAAACCCAAGAAAACTCCCTATAGCTCAAATTAAGGAAACCCCACAGTGGAAAATTGAATCTTTAAAGATACCCACAATTGAGAATATTGATATAAACATGAATTTCGAAGATCGAGGAACCTAGGGTTTCGTTTTTTTTTCTGACACAATTGAAAAATCAATGGCCAATTGAATATAGCAATGATTTTTCAATTGATTTGCAGAAAAATATTGAAATGGTCGTTAAGGAAACTAACCTGTGACGATTGTAAAAAGAATGGAAAATGGGAGAAGTTGAGTGGCTGTTTAGATTGACCAAGCAAAATGCTGAGAGGGATTTTTGTTTGTTTGTTAATAAGAAATTTAATTCAGTCCAGAAATAATGGGAAAAAAAATATGAAGGGAATTGTGTGGAAATTATAATTTTGGTAGGAAAAGGAAAGAGATTTTTAGGAACTTTTTTAGAGGAAAATTATGGGAAATTTTATCTGTTTTTTTTGGGTTGTGGAATATCCGTAGGAGCAGCGGCTTTTTAACTACCAAGCCGGCAATATTTGCACGTGACATCCACGTGACTTTAATGTTCGAATAGAAATAGAATAAGAATGGTAGTCCCTCAGTCCCATTTTATATGTCACATTTTTACTTTGCACTTGCATTGAGAAATGATGTAACTTTACCCTTATATCCTTATTTAATGTTTTCTTAAGTCAACTTTATAATAAATGATGAATACATTTTCAAGATTAATTAACTAAATTATCAAGGGTATAATAGGCAAAATATGGTAATTTATGCATAAATTTTATAAAATAACAAGTAGTGTGGTGCAACTATTTATAGAAAGGAATGACATATAAAATAGGATGGAGGGAGTAATCAATAAGGGTTGTGGTGGAGAGAATAGATATAAGTAGTAATTCATCCTTCATCAGAAGTTGGAGTAAGTTTGAGTTCCTCTAGGTATGAAGTCGTCTTTGTTAGGAGCGTTTTATTCTAATATGAGACTTTCCGGCGTGAGTCCCGATTAATCAGGCTTCAATGTGGATATCGAACACCGGATTGGGAAGCTATAAAAAGAAGAAGAAATAAGAATAGTATATACAAGTCTACTTAGAATAAGAATAGAAATATAATATAATATTATAAATACACAATTCAATAATGTTCTCTCCGTCTATCTAAATTTATATGATATTTTCTTTAAAAAAATTATTTAAAGAAATCTTTCTTTTGATCGTAATTTTTTTATATCTTTTAAAAACCTTGAATTACAAACTACTATACTTTTTAGATAGTTTTTCAAATGTGTAAATTGTTTTTTAAAAAATTATAATTTTTTATATCTTTTAAAAACCTTGAATTACAAACTACTATACTTTTTAGATCGTTTTTCACATGTGTAAATTGTTTTTAAAAAAAATAGTGATTGCATGTCAATTAAAATTAAATTATTTCACTTTCGAAATTCCAACTATTCATATTTTTTTTATTGCTTGAATTCTGATTGGTTCTTTTGTTCATTGCTTATATCATCAAATTTTTAGTTAGATGACATAATAGATTTCGGATCTCTCTGTTACTTTTTTTTTTTTAACAAACATACCAAAAGGAAAAAATATTAAAATAAATTCACACGTGATAAAAAAAATTATTTTTGGGTTGTTAGTAGATTTAAAAAGAACTGGACCAGCTTCGTTCCCCCGGGGAGCAACTTGAATAGCAGGCGGCACATGTCCTGGTTCTGGTTCTGGATTTCTTGCAATATGAGATTGAATGCCATAACTCTTATTTGTATTTTACTTTTTATTGGTGTTGTTGGGAGCCAACTCTATTATCAAAGAAATAAGGAAAGGGGCGACAATTTGGCACCAGATATCCGGAGGTGTGGAAAGAGCAGCTGTGAGAAGCGGAAAAACCATCAAGCGGCCTACTCTATCGCAGTAAGGGCTTAAGCGATCGAAGTGACCTAACCTGCTTCCATCTAAAAGGGCTCTCGGTCATCTATGTCGTCTTTGGAACTCCTAAGTTTACGGGCCTAACTCAACGAAAAGCTCGGCTCGGGGCGATCACTTGAACAGGGCGGGATTGATCGATCTACATCCAAAATTCTGGCTTCCCTTCCCAGGAGCGCATCTACAGAATAAAGAGAGCACGCACCACACTCCTACTATACCAGGGCCTTTAGCTTTCACTGAGAAGAAGAGATTACTTCCAGTCC
>JAJOOD010000198.1:0-21862 GCA_029582525.1 Solanum tacnaense | reverse complement strand
CTCTTTCTAGCTGGGCTGGGAGTGCACTGTTGGCCGGGTGGAGTTTGATAGATTATCCTGGTTACTTTGGGCTGGGAGCCCAGTTTTCTTCTTTCTCAATAGACTTAGCTATTCTGTGTACCTGTCGGGCTTATGGGGGTTCGTTCAGGTTTTACTTAAACATGCGCGCGAGTGTACCTTCTGGTATTATGGGGGTCCAGTTAGGTTTAGTTTAGTTGTACTTAGTTTGTTTTTGGCAGCTCGTGTGGTTTCTTTCCATATCCGCTTTGACCTCTCTGTGTCTAGATTCTATCCTTTCTTATTGTTTTTTACCCTTTTTGCTTAGTCGGCCTGTGATGCCTACTGAGTACCTGTTGTTTGGTAGTCATGCTACACTCTGCTTCTATTTCGTGATGCAGGTCTAGTTCCAGTTACCAGCGGTGAGTTGTTCCAGCCTTTTTTTACAGCTGTGATTCGGAGACGAGGGTGACCACTTGGCATTTTAGTTTTGCCTTGTCTCCTTCTTTTATTTTAGCTAGTCTTGTTGCTTTTGCGACACGCTTTGTTGTAGTGACTTCCAGGTTCTGGGAGGGATTTCTGTATATATTTATTTTGGTTTGTTTCCACCTTGTTGTCCTTGTTTAGATTATTGTTTTCGCTTGTTTCTGCCCTTTCGCTCATTTCTTGATGTTCTGGGTTGCAGGTTGGTTTACCTACTGGTAGGGTATAATAGGTGCCGTCATAACTCGAGAAATTGGGTCGTGACAAGTTAGTATCAGAGCCCCAGGTTCATCGGTCTCACTTGTACAGAGCTAACGTCTAGTAGAGTCTTGCGGATCAGCGTGGAGACGTCCGTAACTTATCTTCGGGAGGCAACATGATGTCTTTTGGAAGATTTCCTCTTTTGTTTCACTTTCGTGCAGCGTGTGACTTATTGGTTCCTTGAAATCTCATTTTTTTCACTCTTTCGCAGGATGGTTCGCTCGCGAGGTGGCGCGGCTAGGAATGATGCAGCTGAGCCTACAAACAGAGCCCCAGCTTAGGGTAGACGCCGACCCCGAGGTCGAGAGAGGGTCGCAGCACCAACCCAGGAGAGAGAGGAGGATCCAGAGCCAGTAGCGGACCCTCCAGTACCTCGTATACCAGATCAGCCGATGGGGCCGGGGATAGCCCAGTCGCCACCCAAACCTGTACTGACTCCAGATCTCCAGGCTGCTATTTCTCAGCTCTTAGGTGTGATTGGGGGTTTGCAACAACCACCCGCCCTAGCTATACCAGCTAGATGGGCCAGCGAGGCAGTGGTGCCGCACATTCATTTAGACAAGGCCAGTTAGATCTCCACCGGTATCATGGGATAAGTTTTCTGAGGCCTTCTTGACAAGTTTATCCCTCTTAGCGACAGAGACCACCTCAGGAATCAGTTCTGCAGGTTAGAGCAAGGCTGTCAGTGGCAGAGTACGAAACTAGTTTCCACGAGCTCTCCCGTCATGCCGAGATGATATCACCTAAAGAGGAGGAGAGAGTTAGGTGCTTTGTTCGTGGGTTGAGATTGCAGCTTCGGCTTGAGACCCAGTCCTTAGTTTCTGCGGGTCGATCTTTTTTGGACGTAGATAACCATGCCAGTACTATGGAGCATCTTCGTCACGAGGCCCAAAGGGGCAGCGAGAAGAGGGCTAGGCATAAGGGCAGCTACAGTTTCTCCCGCTCTAGTTCTAGGGATTATCATGACAGGGCCGAATGACGGTTTTGACAGGGTCAGTCTAGTAGACCTACACATGCCTCTCTTCAGGCATAAGATGGTGGTCGGAGTGAGGCTAGTTCGAGTCAGGGCCATGAGGTGTTTCAGTCGAGTTCTTCAGGCCCTGGTGGTAGTTCTTATAGGAGTCACCCTCGACAGGGTTGCTAATAGTGTGGTGAGATGGGTCATTGGGCCAGGGACTACCTTCAACATAGTCGGATTGCTCCCGCTCCTCATGTAGCTCCCCCAGCATTACTGCACCTCCAGCAGCCCGTCTTAGCTTTATTTGATCCAGGCTCTACTTTTTTGTATGTTTTTATTTACAATTCCTCTCGCTTGAGTATGATATCTGAAACTCTAGTAGCGTCGTTGCGTGTGTCGACTTCCGTGGGTGAGTCTTTAGTAGTGGATCAGGTATTTCAATCTTTCTTAGTTATTATCCAGAGGCATGACACCCGGGCTGACCTTATATTGCTTGACATGGTTGATTTTGATGTGATTCTGGGCATGGACTGGTTATCCCCTTATCGCACAGTTTTAGATTGCTTCTCTAAGATCGTTACCTTAGCGATTCCGGGTATTCCTCCGATGGTGCGGCAGGGATCTCGTGGTAGCACACCAGATGGGGTTATCTCTTTTATTCGGGCTAGGAGGCTAGTGGCTAGCGGATGCTTATCATATTTGGCCTATATGGGTAATGTGAGTAGGGAGGTTTTTGTGGTTGAGTCAGTTCCTATTGTTCGTGACTTTTTAGATGTGTTTCCTACCGACCTACCAGGCCTACCCCCGGAGCGTGATATTGATTTTTTCGATTGAGTTTGAGCTGGGAACTAGGCCTATTTCTATTCCGCCATATCGGCTGACTCTTACAGAGCTCAAGGAGCACAGTGTTCAGTTTCAAGATCTCTTAGGTAAGGTATTAATAAGACCTAGTGTATCACCTAAGGGCGCCCCCATTCTTTTTAGTAAGAAGAAGGACGATACGATGCGCATGTGCATTGACTATAGGTAGTTGAATAAGGTGACAATGAAGAATAGATATCCTCTGCCTAGGATTGATGACCTATTTAACCAGCTACAGGGAGCTTCAGTGTTCTCTAAGATTGATTTGAGGTCCGGTTACCACCAGTTGAGAATTAGGGCAGCGAACATCCTTAAGACTGCATTTAGGACCCGTTATGGCCATTATGAGTTCTTGGTGATGTCATTTGAGATAACTAATGCCCCTGCTGCCTTTATGGACTTGATGATGCTCGTGTTCAGGCCTTATCTTGATTTCTTCATCATAGTCTTCATTGATGATATTTTGATATACTCGCGGAGTAGGGGTGATTATGAAGAACATTTGAGAGTTGTGCTCTAGACTTTGAGAGATCAGCGGCTTTATGCCAAGTTCTCAAAGTGCCAGTTTTGGTTAGACTCTGTAGCGTTTTTGGGGCACGTTCTATCCAAGGAGGGCATTATGGTGGATCCGGCGAAGATTGAGGCTATTCGTGATTGGGCTAAGACCACCTCTGTTATTGAGATTCGGAGCTTCGTCGGACTAGTAGGCTACTACAGACAATTTGTGGAGGGTTTCTCTACCTTGGTAGCACCTCTGACCCGGTTGACTCGTGGTGATGTTCCCTTTGTTTGGTTAGAGGAGTGTGAGGCAAGCTTTTTTGAGGCTCAAGGAGTTATTGACCACCGCTCCTACATTGACTCTTCCAGTTGAGGGTGAGGGCTCCACTATGTATTGTGATGCATCCGGCATTGGTTTGGGTTGTGTGTTGATGCAGCAGGGCAGAGTTATTGCTTATGCGACGAAGCAACTTAAGATTCATTAGCGCAACTCCCGCCCCCCATGACTTGGAGTTGGCGACGTTAGTTTCCGCGCTTAAGATTTGGAGGCACTACTTGTATGGAGTTCGATGTGAGATCTATAACGATCATAGGATTCTTCAGTACATCATGAGCTAGAGGGACCTTAATTCGAGCCATCGTCGATGGATTGAGTTCCTAAATGACTACCACCTCTCTATTCGCTATCATCCGGGTAAGGCTAATGTGGTAGCGGATGCCTTGAGCTGGAAGGCGGTGGGTATAGGTAGGCTAGCTGTCTTATCTGTTGAAGAGCGACCCTTGGCTTTGGACATTCAGTTCTTAGCCAATAGCATGGTTCGGTTGGATATCTCAGATTCTAGATGCGTCTTAGCCTATATTGGAGTTCAGTCTTCTTTGCTTGATAAGATCAGTGATTGTCAGTTTGAGGATGATACCTTGGTATCCCTTAGAGATCGAGGGTTAGCGGGTGATGGTGGTCAAGCTACCTTAGATCATGATGGAGTGCTGAGATTCGCCGGTCGCATCTGTGTTCTGAGAGTTAGGGATTTGATACAGTTGATACTTTCTGAGGGCCATGAGTCTAGATACTCTATCCATCCGGGCACAGCGAAGATGTATCGTGATTTGAGGCAGCAGTACTGGTGGAGTGGCATGAGGAGAGATCTTGCTAACTTTGTTTCCCGTTGCTTGTGCTGCCAGCAGGTAAATGCCGAGCATTTAAGGATTGGTGGTGAGTTTCAGAGATTAACCATTCTAAAGTGGAAGAGGGATCGCATTAATATGGATTTTTTGGCTGGCCTACCACGGACTTCTAGAGGTGTTGATAGCATTTGGGTAATCGTTGATCAATTGACCAAGTCAGCCCATTTCCTTCCCGTTCAGTGTTCATTTAGCGCCGAGAGGTTGGCTTGTACCTACATTCGGGAGGTGGTTGGACTTCATGGGGTGCCAATTTTTATTATATGAGATCGAGGTTCTCAGTTAACGTCTATCTTTTGGAGGACCTTTCAGGATGAGTTGGGCACTCGGGTTGACCTTAGAGTAACTTTCCATCCGCAGACTGATGGTCAGTCGGAGCGTACTATTCAGGTCCTTGAGGAAATGTTGTGGGCTTGTGTTTTGGAGTTTGGTGGTCATTGGGACCGGTTCTTGCCTTTAACTGAGATTGCGTATAACAACAATTACCATTGTAGCATTCAGATGACCTCGTTCGAGGCCTTGTATGGTAGGCGTTGTCGCTCTCCGGTGGGACGGTTTGAGTTTACAGAGTCTAGGCCGCGGGGCAAGGATTTTGATTCAGGAGGCTTTCGACCAGGTGAGAGTGATTCAGGATAGACTCAGGACGGCTCAGAGTAGGCACCAGAGTTATGTGGATCGGAGGCGCCGACCTTTGAGATTCTCTGTTGGTGATCGGGTATTCCTCCGTGTGTCGCCCATCAAGGGCGTGCTGAGGTTTGGGAGGCGGGGAAAGCTTAGCCCCAAGTACATTGGGCCTTTTGAGATACTCCGGGCAGTTGGAGAGGTTGCTTATAAGTTGTCCCTACTTCCAGCATTTTCAGCCATCCACCTGATTTTTCATGTCTCGATGTTGTGCCGGTATGTTGCTGATGAGTCCCATGTGCTCCAGTATGATGCAGTCGAGTTGGATGATTGTTTGACATTTGTAGAGGAGTAACTTGCCATTCTAACTAGAGATGTGAGGAGATTGCGCTCGAAAGCCATTCTTGTTGTTAGGGTCTGTTGGAGGCATCGTCCAGTCGAGGAGGCTACTTGGGAGACTGAGTAGGAGATGCGAGAGTAATTTCCCGGATTGTTAGAGCCTTCAGGTACTTTTTCACCGGTACTTTCGCGGACGAAAGTCCTTTTTAGTAGTGGATATTATAAGGACTCTCGAGGTCATTTTTGTGTTTACCCTTCTGCGTATCGTTTAAAGCATTCTTGTATCGACCCCCCAAGTCATTTATGACTTGCTGGGACTGACAGTTCGGTCACCTGGTCGTTCGTTTGGATATTGTGCGAGTTTTAGTGTTTTTGGAGCTTATGAGCCTTGAACAATCATTTTCGATCAAAAGTTCAAGAAGATGACATCGGAATCAAATTCTGACAATTCCATTAGCTCCGGAAGGGTCATTTTAGGCTAGTAGCATGGTCGGCATGACTCCCGAGGTTTTCAGTGTGAGTCGGTGCGATTAGGCATTTTAAGTTTAAGTTTAAGCCTAAGTTTGACTTTAATCAACATTCTGAGTAAACGTGTTCGAATAAAAATTCCGTCAGCGTGGTTAGCTCCGGAATGTTGAGTTTGGTCTATATTGATCCTTTTTTTGTGTCCCGAGGTTTCTGATATTTTTCCGATTACTTTTATGGTTTTTCACTTAAAATTTCATTTGGGTGTGGGACCCACTTTTTGTCAAGATGACCTCGTATGGAAATTTCGACTCCTCCATTCAGTCCGGAATATCAAATTTGGTATGGTTGCATATCTCGTTTGCATGCACGGGGTTCCAAACGAGTTCGGAGCACCCTGTGGGAGTTTTTAAGTTTCGGAAAAATTTGCAGAAAATCTGCTATAAAATGCAGTTTATCAGCAACCTTTTCCAAATTTAAAAACCTCATCTCTCTCATCTCTCTCTCATCTCTCATCCGAATTAAACGATTCGAAGTGCGGAAGCTTCATTATTTTGGTGGCTTAGTTGAAAAGTGTTCAGAAGTTATCGGGTGCACATAGTTAGAGGTAATTTCGCGATTAACCTGACTATTGTACCTTTTTCGAGCCTTTGTTTTTGGCATTCTTGTTTTGTTCATATTTCTTTCATTTTAGCTCAGTTTTGGGTGATTCGAAGTCTCACGTGTCGGGAATTGTCCTGGCTTCCTCGTGGAGTGTTCAAGGAGTGCTGGGCACCTTTCGATGCGCGCGAGTGCACCTTCTAGGTTTATGGGGGTCCAGATAGGTTTAGTTTAGTTGTACTTAGTTTGTTTCTGGTATGCTCGTGTGGTTTCTATTCATATCTGCTTTGACCTATCTGTGTCTAGATTCTATGCTTTCTTATTGTTTTTACCCTTTTTGCTCAGTCGGCCTGTGATGCGTACTAAGTACCTGTTGTTTGGTACTCATTCTACGCTCTGCATCTATTTCGTGATGCAGGTACCAGTAGCAGTTACCAGCGGTGTGTAGTTCCAACCTTCATTTGCAGCTGTGATTCGGAGACGAGGGCAAGCACTTGGCGTTTTGGGTTTGTCTTGTCTCCTTCATTTGCTTTAGCTAGTCCTGTTGCCTTTGAGACACTTTGTTATGGTCCACTCTTGGGACTTGTACTCTTTATTAGATAGCTCTGTACTAGTGACTTCCAGGTTCAGGGAGGGATTTCTGTATAAATTTATTTTGGTTTGTGTCCGCCTTATTATCCTTGTTTAGATTATTGTTTTCGCAAGTTTCTGCCCTTTCGCTCATTGCTTAATGTTCTGAGTTGCGGGTTGGCTTACCTACTGGTAAGTAGATGCCATCATAACTCGAGAAATCGGGTCGTGACAGGTTGTTATCAGAGCCCCAGGTTCATCGGTCTCACTTGTACAGAGCTAACGTCTAGTAGAGTCCAGCGGATCGGTGAGGAGACGTCCGTAACTTATCTTCGGGAGGCTACAGTATGTCTTTAGGAAGATTTTCTCTATTGTTTCACTTTCGTACAGCATGTGTCTTATTGGTTCCTTGAAATCTCATTTTTTTTCACTCTTTCGCAAGATGGCTCGCTTGCGGAGTGGCGCAGCCAAGGGTGATGCAGCCGGGCCTACAGACAGAACCCAAACTTGCAGTAGAGACGGACCCCGAGGTCGAGAGAGTGTCGCAGCACCAACCCAGGAGAGAGATGAGGATATAGAGCTAGTAGCGAACCCTCCAGCACCTCATATACCAGATCAGCCGATGGGGCCGAGGACAGCGCAGTCGCCACCCGGACCAGTTCTGATTCCAGTTCTCTAGGCTGCTATTTCTCTGCTCTTGGGTGTGCTTGGGGGTATGAAACAGCCACCCGCCCTAGCTACACCAGAACTAGTACCGCAGGATTAGCCTACAGTGAGGGAACCTCAGATCTAGGTACCACCTTAGGTAGTACAGCCCTTGGCAACAGACATACCTATGCCGCTTGAGGACCAGAAGATGCTTGGTGTGTTTCTCATGTTGACACCACCGAGGTTTTTTGGGGCTGTGAGTGAGGATGACCACGAGTTTCTTACTACTTGCCGTGAGAGGCTTCGCACTTTGGGTCTAGTGAAGTCTAAAGGGCCGACTTCATTGCTTACCAGCTAGATGGGCCAGCCAGGCAGTGGTGGCGCACATTCATTCAAACCAGGCCAGTTAGATCTGCACCGATATCATGGGATGAGTTTTCTGAGGTCTTCTTGGCCAAGTTTATCCTTCGTAGCGTCAGAGACCACCTCAGGGATCAGTTTTGCAGGTTGGAGCAGGGCTCCATGTTAGTGGCAGAGTACGAGACTAGTTTCTACGAGGTATCCCATCATGCCGAGATGATATTACCTATCGAGAAGGAGAGAGTTAGGTGCTTTGTTCGTGGGTTGAGATTGCAGCTTCGGCTTGAGACCCAGTCCTTAGTTCTGCGGGTCTATATTTTTTTGACGTAGTTGACCATGCCAGTACTACGGAGCATCTTCGTCGCGAGGCCCAAGGGGCCAGCGAGAAGAGGGCTAGGCAACAGGGCAGCTACAGTGACTCCCACCCCAGGTCTAGGGATTATCATGACAGGGCCGGACGACAGTGTTATCAGGGTCAGTCTAGCAAACCTACACAGGCCTTTCTTCAGGCATCAAATGGTGGTCGGAGTGAGGCTAGTTCGAGTCAGAGCCGCGAGGTGTTTCAGTCGGGTTCTTCAGGCCATGGTGGTCGTTCTTCTAGGAGTTGCCCTCGACAGGGTTGCTATGAGTGTGGTGAGATGGGTCATTGGATCAAGGGTTGCCCTCAGTATAGTCGGATTGTTCCCACTCCTCATGCAGCTTCCCCAACTTTACCATCACATCCAGCTAGAGGCCGTGTTCAGGGTCAGGACCGTAGAGGTTGTCATCAAGGTATACGGGGTGGTCCCTGACGAGGCAAGTTAGGTGGTAGGTTTGATGGTCGGGGAAGAGGCAGACATAGACATTTCTATCAGCTCCATCGAGGGCGGAGGCTGAATCATCAGACGATGTGATCACAGGTACGATTTGTTTATGCCAGCAGCCCGCCTTGGCTTTATTTAATCTGGGCTCTACTTTTTTGTATGTTTGTATTTACTATGCCTCTCGCTTGATTATGATATCTGAGCCTCTGGTAGCGCCGTCGCGTGTGTCGACCCCCATGGGTAAGTCTTTAGTAGTGGATCAGGTATTTCGATCTTGGTTAGTTACTATCCAGGGGCGTGACACCCGGGCTAACCTTATATTGCTTGACATGGTTGATTTAGATGTGATTCTGGGCATGTCGGTTATCCCCTTATCGTGTTGTTTTAGATTACTTCTCTAAAACCGCTACCTTAGCCATTCCTGGTATTCCTCCGGTGGTGTGGCAGGGATCTCATGGTAGCACACCAGTTGGGGTTATCATTTTTATTCGGGCTAGGAGGCTAGTGGCTAGCGGATGCTTATCATATTTGGCCTATGTGCGTGATATGAGTAGGGAGGTTCCTCCGATTAAGTCAGTTTCTGTTGTTTGTGACTTCTTAGATGTGTTTCTTACCGACGTACCTGGCCTACCCCCAAAGCGTGATATTGATTTTCCGATTGAGCTTGAGCCTAGTACTAGGCCTATTTCTATTCCGCCACATTAGATGGATCATGCAGAGCTCAAGGAGCTCACTGTTCAACTTCAAGATCTCTTGGAAAGAGATTAATCAAACCTAGTGTATCACCTTGGGGCAGTCCCGTTTTTTTGTTAAGAAGACGGATGGTACGATGCGCATGTGAATTGACTATAGGCGGTTGAATAAGGTGACAGTGAAGAATAGATATCCTCTTCCTAGGATTGATGACCTATTTGACCGAGCTTCAGTGTTCTCTAAGATTGATTTGAGGTCGGTTACCACTTGTGGAGGATTAGGGCAGCGGACATCCCTAAGACTGCATTTAGGACCCGTTATGGATATTATGAGTTCTTGGTGATGACATTTGGGTTGACTAATGCCCCTGCTGCCTTTATTGCTTTGATGACGCACGTGTTAAGTCCTTATCTTGATTCCTTCGTCATAGTCTTCATTGATGACATTTTGATATACTCACGCAGTAGGGGTGATCATGAGCACATTTAAGAGTTGTACTCTAGACTTTGAGAGATCAGCGGCTTTATGCCAAGTTCTCAAAGTGCCAGTTTTGGTTAGACTTTGTAGCGTTCTTGGGGAACGTTGTATCCAAGGAGGGCATTACGGTGGATCCGGCGAAGATTGAGGCTATTCGTGATTGGGCTAGGCCCACCTTAGTTACTGAGATTCGGAGTTTCGTCAGACTAGCATGCTACTACAGACGATTTATGGAGGGTTTCTCTACCCTTGCAGCACCTCTGACCCGGTTGACTCTTGTTGATGTTCCCTTTGTTTGGTCAGAGGAGTGTGAGGTGAGCTTTTTGAGGCTCAAGGAGTTATTGACCATCGCTCCTATATTGACTCTTCCAGTTGAGGGTGAGGGCTTCACTGTTTATTGTGACGCATCCGGCGTTGGTTTGGGTTGTGTGTTGATGCAGCAGGGCCGACTAATTGCTTATGCGTCGAGGCAACTTAAGATTCACGAGCGCAACTACCCCACCCATGACTTGGAGTTGGCGGCGGTAGTTTTCGCGCTTATGATTTGGAGGTACTACTTGTGTGGAATTCGATGTGAGATCTATATCGATCATAGGAGTCTTCAGTACATCATGAGCCTGAGGGACCTTAATTCGAGGCAGCGTTGATGGATTGAGCTCCTGAAGAACTACCACTTTTCTATTCTCTATCATCCGGGCAAGACGAATGTGGTAGCGGATACCTTGAGTTGGAAGGCGGTGAGTATGGGTAGTCAAGCCTTCTTATCTGTTGAGGAGCTACCCTTGGCTTTGGACATTCAGTTCTTAGCCAATAGCATGGTTCGGTTGGATACCTCAGATTCTAGACGCATCTTGGCCCATATGGGAGTTCAGTCTTCTTTGCTTGATAGGATCCGTGGTTGTCAGTTTGAGGATGAGGCCTTGGTGTGCCTTAGAGATCGAGTGTTAGCGGGTGATGGTGGTCAGGCTACCTTAGATCCTGATGGAGTGCAGAGATTCGCCGGTCGCATTTGTGTTCCGAGAGTTAGGGATTTTATACAGCTGGATACTTTCTGAGGGCCATGAGTCTAGATACTCTATCCATCCGGGCACAGCGAAGATGTATCGTGATTTGAGGCAGCATTACTGGTGGAGTGGCATGATGAGAGATATTGTTGACTTTACTCCCGTTGTTTGTGCTGCCAGCAGGTAAAGGCCGAGCATTTGAGGCCTGGTGGTGAGTTTTAGAGATTACCCATTCCGGAGTGGAAATGGGATCTCATTACTATGGATTATGGGGCTGGCCTATCGTTGACTTCTAGAGATGTTGATAGCATTTGGGTTATCATTGATCGATTGACCAAGTCAACACATTTCCTTCCCGTTCAGTCTTCATTTAGCGCAGAGAGGTTGGTTTGTATCTACATTCGGGAGGTGGTTCGACTTTATGGGGTGCCAGTTTCTATTATATCTGATCGAGGTTCTCAGTTCACGTCTATCTTTTAGAGGACCTTTCAGGATTAGTTGGGCACTCGGGTTGACCTTAGAACAAATTTCCACCCGCAGACTGATGGTCAGTCAGAGCGTACTATTCAGGTCCTTGAGGACATGCTGCGGGTTTGTGTTTTGGAGTTTAGTGGTCATTGGGACCAGTTCTTGCCTTTGGCGGAGTTTGCGTATAACAATAACTACCATTCTAGCATTCTGATGGCCCCGTTCAAGGCATTGTATGGTAGGCGTTGTCACTATCCGGTGGGCTGGTTCGAGTCTACAGAGCCTAGGTCGCATGGTACAAAATTGATTCAGGAGGCTTTTGACCAGGTGAGAGTAATTCAGGATAGACTCAGGACGACTCAGAGTAGGCACCAGAGTTATCCGGATCAGAGCTGCCGACCTTTGAGATTCTCTGTTGGTGATCGGGTATTCCTCCGTTTATCTCCCATGAAGGGCGTGATGAGGTTTGGGAGGCGGGGAAACCTTAGCCCTAGGTCCATTGGGCCTTTTGAGATACTCCGGATAGTTGGGGATGTTGCTTATGAGTTGGCCCTACCTCCAGCATTTTTAGCCATCCACCCGGTTTTCCATGTCTCGATGTTGTGACGGTATGTTGCTGATGAGTCCCATGTGCTCCTATATGATGCAGTCGAGTTGGATGACCGTTTGACGTTTGTAGAAGAGCCAGTTGCCATTCTAGCCAGAGATGTGAGGAGATTGCGCTCGAGAACCATTCTTGTAGTTAAGGTCCGTTGGAGGCATCGTCTAGTTGAGGAGGCTACCTGGGAGACCGAGAAGGAGATACGAGAGTAGTTTCCCGGCTTGTTTGAGCCTTCAGGTACTTCTTTACCCTTATTTTCCTGGAAAAAAGTTGTTTTTAGTAGTGAATATTGTAATGACCCTCGAAGTCATTTATGTGTTTTTCCCGCTTTGTGTCATTTAGAGCGTTCCTGTAGCGACCCAAGTCATTTTCTGACTTGATAGGACTGACAGTTCGGTCACTTGGTCGTTCGTTTGGTTATTGTGCGAGGTTTAGTATTTTTGGATGGTAGGACGACTCGCGATATCTACCTCACTCAACGGTCCCTCTTTCTAGCTGGGCTGGGAGTGGACTGTTTGGTTGGATGCCACCTTGGGTAACTCTTTCTAGCTGGGCTGGGAGTGCACTGCTGGCTAGGTGGAGTCTCATGGATTATCTTGGTCACTTTGGGCTGGGAGCCCCATTTCGTTCTTTCTCAATAGACTTAGCTATTTTGTGTACCTGTCGGGCTTATGGGGGTTCGTTCAGGTTTTACTTAAAACTTGTGCACAAGTGTACCTTCTCGGCTTATGGGGTCCAGTTAGGTTTAGTTTAGTTGTACTTAGTTTATTTCTAGTATGCTCGTGTGCTTTCTTTTCATATCCGCTTTGACCTCTCTGTGTCTAGATTCTATCCTTTCTTATTGTTTTTACCATTTTTGCTCAATCGGCTTGTGATTCCTACTGAGTACCTGTTTTTTGGTACTCATGCTACGCTCTGTATCTATTTCGTGATGCAGGTCCCAGTACTAGTTACTAGCGGTGAGTAGTTCCAGCCTTCTTTTTCATCTGTGATTCGGAGACGAGGGCGAGCACTTGGCGTTTTGGGTTTGTCTTGTCTCCTTTTGTTTTAGCTAGTCTTGTTGCTTTTGAGACACGCTTTGTTGTGGTCCACTTTTCGGACTTGTACTCTTTATTAGATAGCTCTGTACTAGTGACTTCCAGGTTCTGGGAGGGATTTCTGTACATTTTTATTTTGGTTTATTTCCGCCTTGTTGTCCTTGTTTTGATTATTGTTTTCGCTAGTTTCTGCCCTCTCGCTCATTGCTTGATATTCTGGGTTGTGGGTTGGCTTACTTACTGGTAGGGTATATTAGTTGCCATCATAACTCGAGAAATTGGGTCGTGACAAGGGGTTTAAAATAATGTCTTTTAATAACTTTAAGTGTTCGATTGGCAAAGTCGTGAGTAGAAGGATCTAGGTGACAAACGGAGCCAAGTACGAGGGTCTCCTAGGTAATTCAACCAAAGATAAAAGTGGAGTCCTCCAAAATGCAAGGAGGCTCCCCAAACCTTACTAGAATTGCAGGTGATCTAAAAAAACACCTATTTATGACCCTAAAAATATGTATCTGCATCATAAGAAGATGGAGGTTGAATGATATCAGTACATTGAATGTACGAGTATGTAATATATCCAAAGAGAAATAAATAAATGAAAGGACTGAAATAGATAAAATTATATACTCAACTGACTGAAAAAAAATAAAGGAGTGAAAATATTTAAACTTTCAAAATACTTACCCATATCTGAACTCAACATATTGAAAGATATGATAAAAATTAAGTAACTCTATCACGATAATTCTCTAACTGAAAACCATTACTAGGAGTAACGTGATGATACAACGTCTCACCCATGCTACCAGAAATGTTCTATACCTTGCCGGGATATAGAATCTCAACTAAGTGAGTCCACTAAAGCTCTTCTCGAAACTAATAAGGAGTCGTCTAAAATATACGGTCCTTTTCCCATGTTGGCTACATGGTTTATGAGAAATGTGAGTTGTTTGAACTCATCCACATATCAGTGCTTAATACTATTCCAAATAAATATATACTCATGCTCAAATGTATAAAAAATATTGGAACTCAAATATAGGTAGGTACTCAAAATATTCTATTCAAAAGGTAACTGCTCTAAAATATCTCTAAACTCATTAACTCGTTTAGATATCAAAATTACTCTTTTCTCAATGTAAAATGTTACACATTTGGGAATGCTTAGTTTCCTTAGACTTTTACTCAAATCACTCTTTAAGCTCTACTTAAAACTCATCTTTGCTTTCTCAAAACTCAATTTAAGACGAAAAAGTTTGGTAAAAAGGATTCTCAATGCTTATTTGGTAATAGCTCAATAATAAGATTCATGTTGAAAATATACATGAACGATTAACTCAAGAATCTTAATGCAACACATAGCAACTAAAAGTCAAGAATTGAATTCAAAACTCAGTAACGAATCTCATCTAAAGAATAAAAAAACTAAGGATGTAACCAAATATTATTATTTACTAATAGGAAGAGGATGTAGAGCGTGAGGACGAGCTCACTCTATCACTATGAGTACCCTTACATATACATAGAAGAACAATATTTTTGGCCAAATTGGTGAAAACTCAAAGAATGCTCGAAACCCTAACTTTCTCCTCTTGGATCCTTGCTCTAAGACTTGGAAGCGTTAATGAACTTAAAAGGATTGTTAACACTATTTAAACCATTAAATAGGAGTAAAATTGTCTTGCTTTAGGCCTAAAAGTTTTGAGAAACGAGTAAACTATTCCTCTTAAAAATTGACAAAATCCATTTACGGGTCTGTCTATGGTTCGTGGTTTGATCTACGGACCGTAGATCCCATCCATGGAATTTATATTGAATTTAAGGTTCAAATTTTTATTCTACGGGTCCAATCTACGAACCGTAGAAGTTTCTATAGATCGTAGATCAAATCTATATAATTTATGCAATTTTCAGGCTCAAAAGTTCATTTTACGAGTCCAAACTATGACATGTAGAATGCATCCATAGGAATTGGACCCCAAGAACTAATTTCTCTGAAGTTTATACGAGTTGATTGTACGATACATCAAAATTTCTACGACCCATAGAGACAACTCATAGGAAGTGACTTCAGGGAACTCTATGTTATAGTCTCTGATAAAATGACATAAGGTTTTACTCCAAACTCGAAAGGAGACAAACCTGCTAGCATTGGAAAGAGAACTCATTGAACTTAAATTCTAAAGGTCATGGGCAACCTAATTCATTATGTTAGAGATCTATGATCGTTTGAAGTTGACTCATGTCAAATCTTACGTCAAAACTTAATCGGTATGGAAGCTTTTAACTCAAGTTTGTGCTAGGTGATTCTTGTGACCTTAATTAGTATTCAAATCCATTCTAACACTAAAGAACTGACCCCAAAAACTAATGAAGAATTAAGAATCATTCGATACAACCTTACACACAAATGAAGACTAGTTTGTGCCTTAGCTTAAAAATTTTCCATGTGTTATGGTATCTCCCCCTTTGGAGTCATTCGTCCTGGCATGATGGCTAAACTGAACATTCAAAGTGTAGGGAAATGGTAAACAATCTAATTAAATGCAAACTACACATAAAACTCATGAATTGAAAAACTCTGAAGGAGGGACTGAATTGAATAACTTCTTTAGGAAGAGTTAATACCTTCTGCTAGAACTAAATAGGAAGAAAACAGATGTGAGTATCTCCTCTTCATATCTTTGATGAGTCCACAAATTGGACTCATTTAGGGCTTTATTTTAATAGAATTAGTACCTTCAAATGTTTATTTTGTCTCAATATCTAATGAAAACTCTTAAGTTTCAGCTATTTGAAGTTTTAGTGGAAGCATGGACACTTAGGTGCAAAAAGGAACAAAAAGGCTAAAATGAACGAAAAAGCTGAAACCTGAGAATCGCCAAGCACACTTGGCGATTCACCAAAGGGACACACTTTGCTTAGTGTTCCAGTACGCGAAGCCCTGAAGGAGCAGGATCAAAAAGGCGATGAAAGGAACAATCGGCGCTTCGCTGAATAGTTCCGCGAAGCAGTACTATGTCGCCCAATGACACAAAGGACGACCATGCTGAAGGCTAGTGCAAGGCGACGATGAACTACACCAAAGGGCGAATCATCGAGTTAATCGGCGATTCCAACTAACCTCGCTGAAAGATCCGCCAGAACTATTTTATGAAGTCAATCAATAGTAAACTTGTTATTAATTTTTAAAGAGTCGAACATTAATTTTAATTTCCAGAATAGATTGGTACTTTTTGGGATATTCTCTCTCAAGTTTGGAGAGGTTTTTTCGGGACACGTGAAGAAAGAAGGATTTCATCTTCCCCAAGTTGGAAGTGCGTCTTCTCCATTCTTCTTCCTTTGCTTAAATAATGGTTTAATTTGTTATACCAATTTGATTTTAATATAATTTTAGGTGTATTTTGTTATTTCTTGATGTGTGGCTAAAAACCCCAATATTTGGGGTGTGATTTAACAAATACGTGTTAATATTGTTGTTGGGTCTTGCTTGCTGATAGGATAGATGTGTTTTAATGGTGATTTCACCTAGTGGTTGTGGTTTAATTTAATGAGTTTGTAGTTGCAAATACAAAATCACCCATGTGTTTTTGGCTTGCCCGAGAGGGAGGTCGCGAAACCAAGACCTCTAGATTGATGGCCTAAGGAGTGGGTTGACATGATGTTCAACCCGAGAGGGTGAGCCTTAGTCCCATACCCTAACACTCAGCTCAAGAGAATGAGTGGGGTAAGGCGTAGGTTGGCCTTCACGCGGCAAATGGGTGTCCGAGAGGAACACATTTGAAACAGGGTAAGTTTCCCGCGAGGGAACATATTTTCATCTAAAGCTTAGCCTAGTCACCATTATCTTGCAAATTTCCTATCGAAAGAATGTACCCAATGATTTATCTCAACTTGTATTACGGTCACACCCCAAGAACTTGTCCCCATACTTGATCTTCTTCTTATTTTTGTTGTTTTTACTCTTTGTGACAAAACCCCCAATCGATATTTGACACTTTCATGTCACCCCCTCAATATACAATGTTTTATTCATAAATCTCTTTAGCTACGACTAGTTTGAACTAAATTTTATTTTTCTAGTAATTCTCAAAATCACTTCCTTGGGACACGACCCCAACCTTTAGCTGGGTTACTATATTATCGACGATCATAGACACTCATACCGTAGGTTAGTGTCGTTGGTCACTATAAGCATCAAAATGGCACCGCTGCCAAGGAGTGGTGTTATTTGAGAAATTGTAGCTAACTAAAGTTTTCGTTCTGTTTTAGCCGTAGTTTTACTAACCTTACTCTTGGTCTTGCTCTATTAAGTTGTGCTTTGAAGAAAGGTGGAACTAAGCTGAATAAGCACCCATAAATCAATGTTTTTTCCTCCACTAGAGGTAATGAGGATCCGAGATTGCATACTGACCTTCAAGCAGATGGAGGGAGAATAAATACATAAATCGTGGGAAAGATTCAAAGGGCTAATAGCTCAAGGCCCAAATCATGGCATCCTTGACATGGTTCTTCTAGACTTCTTCTATAGAAGCCTCTACCCCGGAAACAAGCAGTTACTTGATCAACTAATTTCAGGAGGGATTGCAAAGATTCCTTACATGATCGTTGCTCAGTTGCTAGACCACATGGCTGAAGCTGAGCGAGAGATTGAGAAAGATGTTGTGCTGGCCACGCTTAGGACATAGGTGGATGGATTAGTCAAGAGGGTGATGAAAATCGAATCTCAGTGGAATAAAAAGGATAAATGTGCCCCTCTTAGTGAAAGAAAGAGTTATAGGGATAAGGAGGAGGAACGCATTGAGGAAATGCTCTCAACCATTGTACTCAAGTTGAGTGAGCAATATGGAGCGCTATACGAACTGAAAGAGGACACTGAAGGTATGACGCACATAATTTGGTCTAACTCCCAAGCTGTCCAGCAGCTAGAAAAGCTTAAGGAGCAGGCATTACCTCATGTTCACGTACAGAAAAACCAGGGGTTAACTAATCATGATGTGGGTGACTCCGACTATGAAGCTTAAAGTATTGACTTGCATCGTGCCACGACATTAACTAGGGCGTTGTTTGGGAGGCAACCCAAAACCCCATATTATCTTATATTTGAATACTAGTAAACTAATAGTGTCTTAGTTTTACAGATTGAAGTATAGTAGGTGCCAAAGAGGTGCAGAATGGCGAGCATTTGACCCAATTGGCGAGTCGCCAAATATGCCAGCAATCAAGGCTACTTCGCCATTTGACTCAAGGCACCCTCTGAGCCTGGAGTCGGTAAAATTCAGGGATCTTAGGAAAGTTTCGGCGATTCACCCACCTGATCAGTGACCCCAATGGTCATCGCCGTTTGAGCATACAAAGGTGCTAAGAAGTTCTGTAAAACTCAGCGAAGTAAAAATTTGTTTGGCGAAGCGCCGAATCACTCAGAAACCAAAGCGCTACCAACACACAAAAAGGAAGTTGATTAATCACTCGAGAGCGTGGGTTGAAGATAGGCGCATTGGAATACTAAGAAAAGTTGTACAGAGCTTGATGACTCACTCGACAATGCACCAAACGTCCCATCTTACCTTCTGTTGTACGCGACATCTGTTAAAGGACTCCAACTCGAAACAACTGCCCAACCAGGATTATTTTCTAGCCCTATATCTATATTTCTTTAATTTGACCTCTGGATTATTGTTTTATATTTGAGGACAAATATTTTTTTTATTGTGGTGGGTGGCTCACCTATATTTGCATGCTATGGATGTTGCTGTTTTTGTATATATTTGGGTTGTCTATTTTTAAATGTATTTTTAAAAGTGCTTTGCGATGTTTGAGCTTATGGCTCCTCTTATTTTTAATTGTTTTTAATTGCAAATTGAAAAATGATTTTGACCCTTTCGAAAAAATTTGAATTTTTTGCACATTTCTGCCACCTCTCTTGTGTTGAATGTGGCTATTCTTTTGCAAAAAATTGAGTCTCGATTTTAGTCAATACCGATGACTTAAATAGTGCCTACAATTGAACAAACATGAATATACGGCTACGATGAGGCCAAATGAAGTTGCATAAACAGTATGTGAACTCTTTGCATCTTGTTGTGATTATCCATTTGTCGAATTGATTCACTTGTAATGACTGTTGCACAGTAGCGAAAGTGTGTAGTCTTGTTTGACTTAAGTGTCGATGCCGTGTGTGATGAGCTTACTTTGAACCTTGCATGAATAAACCTAGAATTTACCTTGTTAGTCTAATTGATTCAGAAAGGTGTGCTCTTGAATTGATCTTTGGAAACTTTAAAGAGTGTGAGCCAAATTTGGCATATACCTCTTTTGTGGCTTACCCGTGAGCGTGTGAAACTCTTTTGAACACCCTTTGAGCCTTACCCTTATTTGGAAGAAAACTTGTGAAAATCTAGACCTCTATTCCACCACTACCTATAATCCTCATGACTTTTGATTTAATGAATAGCCAACTTAAGCTAAAAGCTTAAGTTGGGGGTGTGGTGAAAAGGAAAAGGAGAAGTCAAGAAGTGCAAGAAAAGTCTCCTCAACTCATGATGTTGCAAAAAAAAAAAAATGGAAAACCTTATTATAAAAAAAAATTAAAAAAATTGTGGGATAAAAGTACAAAAGAAATAGGTTTCCAAGCAATTCATGGAGTAAAGAATAGGATGATTTAGAAACACTAGAAGAAAATTTGATAGAAGAAGGTGAAGAAAAAAAGTGTTTAAAGCTCCACAATTCCTGAGGATCGTTAGTCACTAAGCCTAAATGACCATATCGTTACACTCAGCCCCATTACAAGCCTTAGAAAGACTTTTTTGATCGTGAGCAATTCGAACCGAAGGTTGATTGGAAAATAAGGGCAAACCTATGGGTGAAAACATGCATTGTGTTCCTCCTTTGGGTGTGAGCGTTGCATCTGATTCCTGATCTTAAATTGATTTACTTTTGTGCGTGAATATGGAATCATTCTTTGTGTGAGGGTATTCAGATACTGTTGTAGAGCTTGATATTGCATTAGTAGCAAGTATTGTGAGCATGAGAATCTTCGGTAATGGTGTGTCACAACTTGAATCTTCGAGTACACAGTTGATCTTTGCATGAGTAATTTGAGTCTTGTTGTGTGCATTCATGATTGAGTCTTGTCTAGCACTGTTTGAGACATCCCTTTTTAACGACTGAACTTAAGCTTGCTTGAGGACAAGAAAAAGTTTAAATTGTGGGTGTTGATGAGTCAACAAATTGGACTCATTTAGGTCTTTATTTTAATAAAAATAGTGTCCTCAAATGTATATTCTGTCTCAATATTTGATGAAAAGTCTTAAGTTTCAGGTATTTGAAGTTTTAGTGAAGCATGGACACTTAGGTGCAAAAAGGAAAAAAGAGGTTGAAATGAACGAAGAAGCTGAAGCCTGAGCATCGCCAAGCACACTTGGCGATTCGCCGAAGGGACACGCTCCGCTTTGTGTTCCAGTACGCGAAGCCCTGAAGTAGCAGGATCAAAAAGGCGATGAAAGTAGCAGTCGACGCTTCGCCGAATAGTTCCGCGAAGCAGTACTATGTCTCCCAATGACACAGAGCACGACCATGCTGAAGGCTAGTGCAAGACGACGAAGAACTACACCCAAGGGTGAATCGCTGACTCGGCGATTCCGATTTATCTTACCGAAACATCCGCCAGCACTATTTTGGGAAATTTTCTCTCAAGTTTGGAGAGGGTTTTTTGGGAGACTTGAAGAAAGAAGGATTTCATCTTTCCCAAGTTGGAAGTGGGTCTTCTCCATTTTTCTTCCCTTGCTTAAATCAAAGTTTAATTCCTTATACCCATTTGATTTTAGTATAATTTTAGGTGTAGTTTATTATTTCTTGATGTGTGGCTAAAAACCCCAATTCATGGGGTGTGATTTAGCATATATGTGTTCATATTTTTATTGGGTCTTGTTTGCTGATAGGATAGATGTGTTTTAATGGTGATTTCACCTAGTGGTTGTGGTTTAATTTAATGGGTTTGTAGTTGCAAATACAAAACCACCCATGTGTTTTCGGCTTTCCCGAGAGGGAGGTCGCGAAACCAAGACCGATAGACTGATGGCCTAAGGAGTGGGTGGACATGAGGTTCTGCCCGAGAGGGTTAGCCCTAGTCCCATATCCTAACACTCAGCTCGAGAGAGTGAGTGGGGTAAGGCGTAGGCTGGCCTTCATGCGGCAAACGGGTGTTCGAGAGGAACGCATTTGAAACGGGGTGAGTTGCACGAGAGGGAACTTATTTCCATCTAAAGCTTAGCCTAGTCAACATTATCTTGCAAATTTCCTATCGAAAGCATTTGCCCAACGATTTACCTAAACTGGTATTGCGGTCACACCCCAAGAACTTGTCCCCATACTTGATCTTCTTCTTATTTTTGTTGTTTTTACTCTTTGTGACTAAACCCCCAATCGATATTTGACAATTTCCTGTCACCCCCTCAATTTACAATGTTTTTATTCATAAATCTCTTTAACTACGACTAGTTTGAACTAAATTTCATTTTTCTACTAATTCTCAAAACCACTCCCTTGGGACACGACCCCAACCTTTAGTTGGGTTACTCTATTATCGACGATCGTACACACTTGTACCATAGGTTAGTGTCTTAGGTCATGATAAGCATCAAAATAGCGCCGCTGCCAGGGAGTGGTGTTAGTTGAGAAATTGTAGCTAAGTAAAGTTTTCGTTCTGTTTTAGCCGTAGTTTTACTAACCTTACTCTTGGTCTTGCTCTGTTAAGTTGTGCTTTGAAGCAAGGTGTTACTAGGTTGAATAAGTGATACGCTTAAATTACACCTCCCTAAAGAAGTATAAGCGATCGTTATCAAGTAAAGAACCCAACTTGTAGGTTGGGGTCGATCCCACGAGGAAAATGGTTTAGACTTTACTTTAACCAACAATTATATTCAATTAGCCAAAGT
>JAJOOD010000196.1:0-32275 GCA_029582525.1 Solanum tacnaense | reverse complement strand
AGAACCAACATGTAACATGTGCTTACTATGTATGTAGCTATGACAATCTTGTGACAAGTTCACATAGGATGAAACGATACGAACTGACATAAGTAGACCAAAACCTTATATACAAGACTTGGTCGTTGAGGCCACAACTTGTTGAGACGCAACTGAACCATATACATAAGTCTACAAAGCCTCTAAAAGATAGAAATCCTTAGAGTAGGTCGGGACAAACCCCGCCTTACCCTTAAATATGATACAATACCAAAATGAATCTACCAAGGACTAAGTAAAGTTTCGAAGCAACTTGGAGCTCACCAAAAGTAGCTGAGTGTCGTATGCTCCTATTGAAGAGGTCTACTAGCTGGAGTACCTGTGCCTGCAGTATAAAATGCAGCATCCCCCGCGAGGGACGTCAGTTCAAAAAAATGTACTGAATATGTAAGGTCTTAACATATATAAAATAAGAGTTCAAATGAAACCAAGTATCAATATATGTGTGCATAAATCATAACAGAAGACCACCTCTGTTAACTCTTGTGGGATCATGTATGTTACATTCTTGTCTTTACCTCTGTGTGTTATGATCTTTATAAGGCATGTGATACGAATGACCAGCTGATCAGTGGTAGAAGAGGATGACCCATGCTAGGCATTTTAACTCCTGGGATGCGGTCCTCATAATTACACAAATTGGGATCGGTCCATGCTAGGCTTTCGCCCCTGAGCTGCCACACTTCTATACCAATTGGGATCGGCCCACGCTAGGCTTTCACCCCTGAGCTGCCACCGTTAGTTATACAGATTGCTTTACTTAAATTCTTTAATTTTTGAGATTGTTGTTTTGGTGGTCATAATCATTTTTTATATTTGGAACTATGGATCAGTAGTAGAAGACATAAAAATAATACTTCAAGGCAGTAACAATGACATAAGGAGCTATGTAACATCAATGCATTACTTGTGAGCTTAAATGACCCAATTGACTTCAACTGACTATAGAGTACTGAACGTATAATTAAGTAATTCTCTACACTTAGGAGAGGGGAAATATTGTTAGCTATTTGGATATCGTACGCTGCCACTATGTTTCCTTTACTAGGAATAGAACTTAGGAAATTCACTTATTGATATTAGTCGCAAGTATCAGATTTCATGCCTTATATGGAATCGAACAGCCCTACATACCTTATTTTCTGACCAATACAACTGTCACGATTTAGCCTCCCTTCTTGGGTGCTAATCTACAATATAAGTCATGATTAAGCTGATGTTAGCAGCTAATCACATTAAGGCCCAAAAAAAATAGTAGCTAAACACTTGACGGAAAATAGGCTCATACAACCCTTACACAAATGGTGAACCACCACACCCCTCTTCTATACATTAATACAACTTCATACATCCTTTGCCAAGATACTCAAACTTCCCCCCAACAACGATATACATAAGGCAGCCACTATCAATCCCTAAAAACTCTTTTAGCATAATAGGAGAATATTGACTCAAGGATTTATCACCATCCATTAGTTCTTGATAAATATATACAAAATTCTGCACCCCAAACCTGTATTTAAAAAGAGGCAAGAATGGGCAATCTTACCTTAGTTTCTGGAAATTTATCCTCTAAACTTGTACTTCAAGAAATGAAACTCTCCTTCAAACTTTTTCTTGAAAAGGGGGACAATACTCAAGAACCCAAGGTGTTTTAGGGCTGCTGATTGAAGCCAAGAGAGACCAAGAGAGAAACTTAAGAAATCTGAAAATTTTGCAAGTGAAAAATGGAGCAAAAGATCTGATCTTTATCCCTTTAAAAGGGAGGTGTAATGGCCGACTTTCTTGGCCAATTTTAGGCCATATATTGTCAAGTAGGTGACCCACCTACTTGGCATAGTTTGGGCCTTAAGTGAGTCCAACATAGGCCCAAATCTGATCCATAAACCTTGGCCTTTTTAACTAGATCCATATAGCTCAAGTAGGTGATGCACCTACTTGGTCCTTTGGACTGGTCAATAAGTCAAAGTAGGTCATGCACGTGCTTGTCACCTACTAGCTTAGTTAAGTTAAGCAAACAACTCACTTATTTTATTCCATTTTCTAAATATTAAACCCTTTTGCTTTAACTTAGCACTTAACTTTCAACTTTAAGCTCAATTACCACCTTACTGTCTCGAGTTTAAATACTCCCATTGGAGTTAACTTGCAGTACACATACTGAAACGTGCAAGGTTGATACATCACCTTCCGAGCTAGTTTAAACCAACGCTAATCATATAAGAAACATGGTCCCTCACCTATACTATAAGGCTAAGTCAAGTGTCACAAGAAGAAAACAAGCATATGCATAATACGGGATGTTACATCCTCCCCACCTTAAAATATTCGTCCTAGAATGTTAGCATGGTTATCCAGCCCAAACAAGTTCAAGCCTAAGTTAGTACTACTATTAATCACATTGAACATATAGACTTATTCTTACTTGTTAACGCCTCAACTCAACATTTTCATCTTCCTTATCGGTCTGGAAGAGATGAGTATACTTTAATTTCATTGCTTCTTCCGCTTCCCATGTAATTTCTTCTACTTGTTGGTTCTTCCATAATACTTTTACAGAAGCTACTTCTTTATTTCTTAACTTCCTAATTTGTCGATCCAGAATAGCAATGGGTACTTCTTCATAAGTGAGATCCCTCGTAACTTGTACATCTTCAGTAGGAGTAAGACGAGATGGGTCACCTACGTATTTTATAAGCATTGAGACATGAAACACCGGATGAACGATTGAAAGTTCTTGAGTTAGCTCTAACTCATACGCAACTGTAACACCCCGTATTCTATGTGTACTAGTTCTATTTATATGACGCTTAGAAATTGCCGTGTGGTATAATTATGGACTCGGTTTCCTATGCAACTAGTGACAATAGAATAGGTTTAAAGTAAATTGCCCATATATTTTGATGCGACCCGATTAAGTTGACGTTGATGGAAGTATTTAAACTTGAGATCATAAAGTGGTATTTGAGTCTAAAGTTTAAATTGACATTGTGAATATAAGTTTAAAGTTAAATTAAAGGAATTAAGGTCTAGAAATGGAATAAGATATTGAGGTGCTTGATTGACTACACTAAGCTAGCAGGTGACAAGTAGGTGTATCACCTACTTTGACTTATTGACAAGCCCAAAGGACCAAGAAGGTGCATCACCTACTTTGACTTATTGACCAGCCCAAAGGACCAAGTAGGTGCATCACCTACTAGGACTCTTTTGACCATGTTATTGGGCCAAGTACACTACCACCTACTTGAATTAATTTGGCCCAAGTTTATTAGAAGAATAATGGGAAATGGACAGCCAAGGCCCAAGTGAAAAGTCCAAGTACGTGAGTCACCTACTTGACAAATTATTGCCCAAAATGAGTGAGAAAGTCGACCAAAGAAGGTCCCTCTAAAAGGGATAGATATCAGCTTTTTCCAGCCATTTTTGACCATTAGGGAGTTCAAGCTATTGGAAGGTATAATTTAAGACAAGTGAAAAAGGACAACTTTTACCTTGAAGAATCCAAGTCTTAGCAAGTGGTAGTTCTATCTAGCAAGGTAAGCTACTGCAATTTTCTCCCTCTTGTGCTTGAGTAAATTAGGACACTTGGTATGTGTTAGTGAGTTGGAAATTGTTACTTTTACATGATGTAATATTGGGGTGGATGTTCAGGTGATTAGTGCATTTTGGGACAGCCATGGAGGGGAGTCCTCTTTAAATTCAGTTATGAGCTTGTTTGAGAACTTTAAAAGTAATGTTAGGTTTTCTAGTATTGGTGATTAGAAACCATGATTCATATTGGTTCTGTTACATTATTATGTTTAAGGATTATTTTATGTATGTTATGATAAGGGATGTGCTTGGATGTGCGGGAAATTTATGAAGACGTTAAAGGACTTAAATATTGCAGGGAGTTTTGGTGAGGACTTGATACGAAGGTTGTACAGTATATAGACGCGATTAAAGGGAAAGGGAAGGAAAAAAAACACTGGCTATATAAATTGCATACTTACTGCTTGGTTACTATTTGGGTGAGATGAAGTAGCTCCAATTGATTGATTAGCTACTAACACTAGTCTTACAACTTATTTTACTGTAGATTAGTAATCTGAAGAGAAGGAGTTTAAGTCATACGTATTGAATTGTTTTGCAAGGTATGTAAGGCTATTCGATTTCCTATTTCTTTGGCATTAATCCAACAATTGCATTACAAAAAGTAAGCTTTCTAAGTGCCCTTGGTAGTAACTGATCCATAGTTGCAGTTCCTACTCCCTAGAGCAGTAAAGTGAGTACTCTAATATGAGTTTGTTACTAAATGTACGTGCTTACTCTACCAAGTATTAGCATGCAAGGTTTAAACTTATTTCATCGTCAAAGTACCCTTGACACGTATTTCCCTTATATAAATCAAACTGATCTTAGATTACTCATGGTACATATGTTTATATGTTGGATATACAATCTGCCCATATCATGCAACTTGCTTCAATTATACATATATATGTCATCTTTTCACATGTTCATATGTTCCCTTTATTGGTTATTACTCCCATTGTGTTAGACTATAATGTTACCTCACAAGATCCTTACTTGCTGTATTGTACATTTTGTATGTACTTACTTGGAATATATATCCATCCTAAAGTTGAATCTTCCCACGTTCTCCCTTGGTTCCACGTTCACGTATACCTTGTATTTTGATATTAGTTAGTGAGTATTTGGCTATCATATAGAGTTCAAATATTTTGGCTGAATGTTAAATGTCTTCACTTGATATGTGCTTCAATTTGAGATGTCAAAATGCTTACTAAGTCATATAAGCTCCTAAGTATTACACATTCATGTCACATTTGCTTCCCAGGTCATTGTTATTATCGTAAGTCCATATTCATATGTCTTTTACTACTGGTCTATAGTTTTAAATCTCAACGATGATTATGACCATCAAAACAACAATCTCAAAAGTGTTATGATCATCAAAAGATCAATCTCAAAAGAGTTATGAACATCAAAACAACAATCTCAAAGATTAAAGAATCTAAGTGAAGCAATCTGTATAAATATGGGTGGCAGCCTAGGGGAAAATGCCTAGCATGGGTCGATCCCAATTGAAATAGAAGGATGGTAGATCAGGGGCAAAAACCTAGCATGGGCCGATCCCAATTGGTATAAGAGGGTGGCAGCTCAGGGGCAAAAACCTAGCATGGGCCGATCCCAATTTGTGGAATTATGAGGACAGCATCCCATGGGTTAAAATGCCTAGCATGGGTCATCCTCTTCTACCGATGATCAGCTGGTCATTTGTATCATATGTCTTATAAATATTATAATGCAAACAAAAGTAAAGAAAAGAATGTAACATACACGATTCCACAAGTATAAGCAAATGTGGTCTCTAATCCTTATCTATTGGTATTTGGTTTACTTGAGCTCTCAATTTACATATGGTTGTATTATGCCTTACATATTCAGTACATTCTTTCGTACTGATGTCCCTTATTGGGGATGCTGCATTTCATGCTGCAGGTACATGTACTCAACTAGTAGATCTCCCCAATACGAGCACATGATACTCAGCGGTTGTTGGTGAGCTCGGTTGATTCGGGATTTACCGAGTCTTTACTATGCGTATTTCATAGTGGTACAGTCATGGATTCCAGTAGAGGATTTGTAGACATTGTAAAGCTATCATCTGAAGTCATAGTTTCACTTGTCACATGTATCGGTTCAGCTAGTCAACATGTGTTGTATATGAAGCTTCTCATTAGTAAATATATCTGCATAGTAATAGTTTACTTTCTGATCATAGGTGACTTGTAAAACATGTGTTCATATGGTACTTGTCCGCCTCACCTAGGGTTGGGGTGTGACAAAAGTGGTATCGGAGCAGTTCGTCCTAGGGAGTCTACAAAGCCGTGTCTAGTAGAGCCTTACTTATGAATGTGTTGCGCGCCACATTTATAATTAGGGGGCTGCTTGGACATTTAGGGAATGTTACTTTCCTTCATAATCCAAATCGTGCGATAGAGCAAAGTGAAGAAATCAATTTCCACTTGTAGTTATTCATATTATGCTTACTATGGTTAGGTTAACGGTAGCTAAAATGTCAGCATGCAACTACAGAAAAAGATCTTAAGCTATCAAAGTTAGACTAGATTGAGCTCATTTTATTCGACCGTCTCACTCCACAAGGTATGTAAGGCTTTTATATTATTTACTTCTAAAAGTTGCATTTGTATCACGTTGGTTCAATTGAGAAAGATATAGTATATGCTTAAAAAAATGATAACCACCTAGATTCATATATGAGCTGTAGCCTTTCCAGGGAGATCTAGGAGGATGTAACCAAATCTTGAGTTCTATATTTCCTCCATATTTATAGGATCTATTCCTATAGAGGACACTTGTTAAGAGTCTATGATGTACATAGAATTTTCAGCATTACACATGTTCTCGAAATTGATGTTGTTGAACCAGTTTTTTCGGAAGAAAGCAGTGGTACAATCTGATAGGTGGATGTATCAGTGCAATAGTGTTACTATAGATACCTCTAATTGGCTGACAGCCCAAATTCTCTCCATATATCATCCTGAATATGTGAATATTTGGCTTTTATATGGTATGTGCCAACAACCCCAAATGTACTCATAACATTTGTGTTCTTTTCATGGTTATAAAACTTAGGGATAAGTGTGCCAATTTCTGCAAATGATATATGTATGGTAGTTTCTATTATCATCTATGTTTTTGGCTATGGAGGATTAGTATGCGACTAAAGGGTAAGGTTAACAAAAGGAAAAAAATTGATTGGTTAGACCTAAGTTGTGATTAGTCAGGTTGTACATAGTAGGATTAGAGTACATGAAGCTATTTGTTTTAATTAAAAGGTACTTGTTAGATAGGAAGCATGTGAGAATGAATCTTGAATTACACGGGCCAAATATGTACGTAGAGCTTCTCGTTAGAAAGAGATGGGATATGTCAAATTCCCTGAACATAGGAGTAGGGCTGATATGAGGATGCTATAGAGGAGTGAGATAGGTGATTATGAAAGAGAGGTTGCTAAGTGTATGAAGCAATAAAAAGGTATCAACTCTTCAATCCTAACGAGTTATAATGGCGCACCCGGGAACAACTTTGTGAACCTTTGTTAGACAGAGAAGTCATTTTAGTATTGATTCAAGTCTTGATATTTGGTCCTGATAACAAAAAAAAAAATAGGGGGATAGAAAGGTTACCTAGATAGAAGATACATGGACTTAGTTCATCTACATCATTAGTACAAAAGAGAAGTAGAGCATTATACACATGTATAGAGTTCCATCAAATTGAATAGGGCTACCACAAGATTCATTAATATATGCCTGAAGTAATTTGTCAATCATAGTCCAGTTAAGGGAGAGGAAAAATTACTCACATGCTAGTTGTTCTTATTTGCTATCTTGCATGGGAAAAGAGTCGGACCACCCTCACTTGTTATTGAAAAAAAGAAGAGGAAATCTATTAGTATGACCAGACCTATCTAGTTAAGCCCAAAGCGGCCAACTCTAAGACGTTATGAATCATAATATAACTTTATAGGTACATGACATTTACCTGTTATTAGAGTTCATGTTTTATAGTGCGATCAAGCTTCACTATTTATTTTCTATTATGACCTTCAAAAGGCACCATATATTGAGATTGATATAACACAAGCTAGTTCATCTACATCATTAGTACAAAAGAGAAGTAGAGCATTATTCACATGTATAGACTTCCATCAATTTGAATAGAGCTACTACAGGGCTCATTTAATATATGCCGACAGTAAAATGTCTATCATAGTCCAGTTAAGGGAGAGGAAAAATTGATCATATGCTAGTTGTTCTTATTTGCTATCTTGCATGGGAAAAGAGTCGGAGCACCCTCATTTGTTATAAAAAAAAGAAGAGGAAATCTAATAGTATGGCCAGACCTATCTAGTTAAGCCCAAAGCGGCTAACTTTAAGACGTTATGAATCATGATATAACTTTATAGGTACCTGACATTTCCATGTTGTTAGAGTTCATGTTTTATGGTGCGTTCAAGCTTCACTATTTATTTTCTATTTCGACCTTCAAAAGGCACCAGATATTGAGCGTGATATAACACAAGCTAGTAACGAAGGTAAAATTGACCTTGGCCTCCTACTCCAATAGATGAACTATTGAGGATTTTTTGTTCTATCTTAACTGTAGTATTTTTATTGACCTAGAAAGAAGCCAATTTCCAATAGCAGAACACCTATAAGAATTCTTAGGAGATTGAAGAGAGTAGATGGGTAAATCAATTGTATGTGCTTTGAGGTGAGTAAGGAATATGAGCAGAACTATCCCACCCGTGACTTAATGCTTAAGACAGTGTGTTTGACCTTAACATGGTAGAGTGGTTCTATAGGATATCTCATAGATTCCAATGATGGTTTGTTATATAATTATACATGTTGCATATTCTATAACTTATCTATTTGGATGTCATTTGCCCTTTGTGGATTACTTTCTCACAGGTTACCTAATGTCATAGAATGCTTGCATGTAAGTGTTATCCGCTTCGGAGCACCCTTGTTTATTGCTATATGTTTTCGTAGGACCTTTTCCCTACATGTTATTTATTGCACTGGTTACTTTCTTCATGTCACTTGTCCCTATTTTGTAGGTACTGCAGGTTAATTGATCATATGACCATTCCTATATATTTTGAATGCCTCGTAGCCTACTTGCTTAAACATTACAGGCCTTATAGCTTTTATGGCCATGTGTCATGTGCCCACTTGCTCATATTGCATATGTGTACTTATGGACATGTTCGTCCACCTATCCATTCGATATAACGCACCTGCTCAATGTGATTTGTGTTCCGTAGTTCATTTTATTATATGTCTACATGTTTTATAGTCTACTTGCTTACATATTATATATTTCGTAGCTTTAGTACTCATGCAACATGTGCTCATCTAGTCTATTTCCTACATCCCTTATAGTATCTACGCTCACACGCTACCCTATGAACCATATGCACGCGTACACCATATATTTCTATAGCTTATTGCCCGTATTTTATGCGCTCCCTTTTGTACTTATCTGACTATGTGTCATGCCCAATGTGACTTATTTATCTGTATACTATGCCCCTCTGTGTTTATTGACTTGATTTTGAACATTTTGAGAAAACATTTCCTTGTATCATTATGTAGTGAATATTTTGACCAAAAAAGGTTGGGCATGTAAATTTTATCACAACCATAGATAAATAACTTAGCATAATGCCTAATCCAAAGGTCCGGCATAAAACTTTAGAGTTTATATTAACAACTATGCATTCTTATAAGACTCACCTTTAAAAAGCGTCATAAGATAAAAGAGAAGGGAAAGTAGATCCCCGATAGATTAGGGCTATGATTTTATGTGTCAGTTCATATTTAAAAAATTGGGAAGATACTATAGTAATTCTTGATTGTTAAAGCCCGGAACCTAAGCACAGAAGGTGTAACCTCCATTGAAGTATTGTGGAAGGACTAGAATGTAACATAAGATACTTGGGGATAGAAGATGATAGAGATCCTAAATACCCCTCCTCATTCTAAACATCAACATAAGGATCTGAGATCATGTTGTCCCCTTATATTATCATAAGTCCTACTGGCATTTGTTCATTTAATATGTCAATTGCATGTCTTGTGTTTAGGTACATTAAATTCCTTATTTGTATGAGTTCTACTTGTGTATCTTCAGTGAATTACATGGTCAAGAAAGGGGTTTCATTTGTCATATTCTAATTTCATGAACCATATATATGAGACGTCATGCATACATGTTTTAGGTTAGTCTATATATTTTAGATAGTCCTATTTACAAAGGAAACTCTCGCAAATCTCCAAAGGAAATTCCAAGGTTTACCAAACTATCAGCTTAGCATATCATTCGAGGACGAATGATCATAAGGGGGGAGGATGTAACACCCCGTATTCTACATGTACTAGTTCTATTTATATGACGCTTAGAAATTACCGTGTGTTATAATTATGGACTCGGTTTCCTATGCGACTAGTGACAATAGAATAGGTTTAAAGTGAACTGCCCATAGATTTTGATACGATTCCGATAAAATTGATGTCGATGGAAGTATTTAAACTTGAGATCATCAGGTGGTATTTGAGTCTAAAGTTTAAATTGACATAGTGTATATAAGTTTTAAGTTAAATTAAAGGAATTAAGGTCTAGAAATGGAATAAGTTAATACTGAGGTGCTTGATTGACTACACTAAGCTAGCAGGTGACAAGTAGGTGCATCACGTACTTGACTTATTGACAAGCCCAAAGGACCAAGTAGGTTCATCACCTGCTTTGACTTATTGACCAGCCCAAGGGACCAAGTAGGTGCATCACCTACTAGGACTCTTTTGACAATGTTGTTGGGCCAAGTACACTACCACCTACTTGAATTAATCTGACCCAAGTTGATTAGAATAATAAGGGGAAATGGACAGCCAAGGTCCAATGTTCTTAAGTCCAAAAAGGCCCAAGTGAAAAAGTCCAAGTAGGTGAGTCACCTACTTGACAAATTATGGCCCAAAATGAGTGAGAAAGTCTGCCAAAGTAGGTCCCTTTAAAAGGGATAGATATCAACTTTTTCCAGCCATTTTTACTTTGACAAAAAAATCTGATTTCTAGAGCTTTGTTTCTTCTCTCTCTTTAGCTTCATACAACATCCATTAAATACCATTAGGGTTCTTGAACATTAGAGAGTTCAAACTATTGGAAGGTATAATTTAAGACAAGTTTAAAAGGTCAACTTTTACCTTGAAGAATCCAAGTCTTAGCAAGTGGTAGTTCTGTCCAGCAAGGTAAGCTACTGCAATTTTCTCCCTCTTGTGCTTGAGTAAATTAAGACACTTGGTATGTGTTAGTGAGTTGGAAATTGTTACTTTTACATGGTGTAATACTGGGCAGGATGTTCTGGTGATTAGTGCATGTTGGGACAGCCATGGAGGGGAGTCCTCTTTAAATTCAGTTATGAGCTTGTTTGAGCACTTTAAAACTAATGTTAGCTCTTCAAGTGTTGGTGATCAGAAACCATGATTCATATTGCTTCTGTTACATTATTATGTTTAAGGATTGTTTTATGTATGTTGAGATAAGGGATGTGATTGGATGTGCGGGAAAGTTATGTTGACGTTAAAGGACTTAAATATTGCAGGGAGTTTTGGGGAGGACTTGATACGAAGGTTGTACAGTATAATAGATGCGATTAAAGGGAAAGGGAAAGAAAGAAAACACTGGCTAGATAAATTGCATCCTGACTGCTTGGTTACTATTTGGGTGAGATCAAGTAGCTCAAATTGATTGTTTAGCTACTAACACTAGTCTTACAACTTATTTTATTGTAGATTAGTAATCTGAAGAGAAGGAGCTTAAGTCATACGTATTGAATTGTATAGCAAGGTATGTAAGGCTATTCGATTTCCTATTTCTTTGGCATTAATCCAACAATTGCATTACAAAAAGTAAGCTTTCTAAGTGCCCTTGGTAGTGACTGATCCATAGTTGCAGTTTCTACTCCCTAGAGCAGTAAAGTGAGTACTCTAATATGAGTTTGTTACTAAATGTACGTGCTTTCTCTACCAAGTATTAGCCTGCAAGGTTTAAACTTGTTTCATCGTCAAAGTACCCTTGGCACGTATTTCCCTTATATAAATCAAAATGATCCTAGATTTCACATGGTACATATGTTTATATGTTGGATATACAATCTGCCCATGTCATGCCAACTTGCTTCAATTATCCATATATATGTCTTCTTTTCACATGTTCATATGTTCCCTTTATTGGTTATTACTCCCATTGTGTTAGACTATAATGTTACCTCACAAGATCCCTACTTGGTCTATTGTACATTTTATATGTACTTACTTGGAATATATATTCGTCCTAAAGTTGAATCTGCCCACATTCTCCCTTGGTTCCACGTTCACGTATACCTTGTATTTGATATTAGTTAGTGAGTATTTGGCTATCATATAGAGTTCAAATCTCTTGGCTGAATGTTAAATGTCTTCACTTGATATGTGCTTCAATTTGAGATGTCAAAATGCTTACTAAGTCATATAAGCTCCTAAGGATTACACATTCATGTCTCATTTGCTTCCCAGGTCATTGTTATTATCGTAAGTCCATATTCATATGTCTTTTACTACTGGTCCATAGTTGATCTCAACAATGATTATGACCACCAAAACAACAATCTCAAAAGAGTTATGATCATCAAAAGATCAATCTCAAAAGAGTTATGAACATCAAAACAACAATCTCAAAGATTAAAGAATCTAAGTGAAGCAATCTATATAATTATAGGTGGCAGCCTAGGGGCAATTGCCTAGCATGGGTCGATCCCAATTGGTATAGAAGGGTGGCATCTCAAGGGCAAAAGCCTAGAATGGGCCGATCCCAATTGGTATAAGAGGGTGGCAGTTCAGGGGCAAAAGCCTAGCATGGGCCGATCCCAATTTGTGGAATTAAAATGCCTAGCATGGGTCATCCTCTTCTACCGCTGATCAGCTGGTCATTTGTATCATGTCTTATAAATATTATTATGCAAAGAAAAGTAAAGAAAATATTGTAACATACACGATTCCACAAGTATAAGCATAGGTGGTCTATAATCCTTTATATATTGGTATTTGGTTTCACTTGAGCTCTCATTTTACATATGGTTGTATTTTCGTGCTGACGTCCCTTATTGGGGACGCTGCATTTCATGCTGCAAGTACATGTACTAAACTAGTAGATCTCCCCAATAGAAGCAAATGATACTCAGCGGATGTTGGTTAGCTCCAAGTTAATTCCAGTAGAGGCTTTGTAGACATTGTAAAGCTATCATCTGGATTCATAGTTTCACTTTTCACATGTATCGGTTCATCTAGTCAACATGTGTTGTCTATGAAACTTCTCATTAGTAAATATATCTGCATAGTAGTAGTTTACTTTCTCATCATAGGTGACATGTGTTCATATGGTACTTGTCCGCCTCACCTAGGATTGGGGTGTGACAGCAACTTGGCCAATTCTTCGGATAATCTTATATGGCCCTATGTAGCGTGGACTCAACTTACCCTTTTTACCAAACCTCATTACCCCTTTCATCGGTGACACCTTCAAGAACACCCAATCCCCTATGGAAAATTCTAGTCCTCTCCTTCTAACATCCACATATGATTTATGTCTACTTTGAGCTGTTTCTAGTCGCTGCTGTATCACTTTTACTTTTTCCATAGTTTGATGAACAAGGTCTGGCCCAAGTAAGGCAGTTTCACCTGTTTCAAACCAGCCAATCAGGGATCTACATTTTCTACCATATAAAGCTTCATAAGGTGCCATTTTAATACTTGAATGGTAGCTATTGTTATATGCGAATTCAATAAGCGGTAGATGTTCATCCCAACTGCCCTTGAAGTCTAATACACAAGCTCAAAGCATATCCTCAAGTGTTTGAATTGTACGCTCTACCTGACCATCTGTTTGGGGGTGGAAGGGTGTACTTAAATTCACTTGTGTTCCCAAACTCTTTTGAAATGACTTCCAAAAATTTGCATTGAATTGAGCTCCTCTATCAGATATTATAGAGATTGGCACTCCATGTAGTCGAACTATCTCTTTAATATACAACCTTGCATACTCTTCAGCTGTATAAGTAGTATTCACCGGCAAGAAGTGTGCTGATTTGGTGAGTCTGTCAACTATTACCCATATGGAATCAAACTTCCAAAATAAGCGAGGCAAACCAGTGACAAAATCCATGTTGATCATGTCCCACTTCCAAATTGGAAGTTCTATACACTGCATATAACCTCCGGGTTTTTAGTGCTCTACTTTTACTTGTTGACAATTTGGACATTGAGCCACGAATTCCGCAATGTTCTTCTTCATGTCCCCCCACCAATACATTTTTTTCAAGTCATGATACATTTTAGTTGACCCCGGATGGACAGAATATCTCGAATGATGTGCTTCCATCATAATTCTGTTTCTTAATTCATCTACATTAGGTACACACAATCTGTTTTGACATCGAAGTACTGCTTCTCTTTCACTTCCACTACTAATGAGGATTCTGCCGCATTTTGCAGAATAACCCCTTCGTTTGGAGAATCAAGAAGGCGAACCCCCAAGCTAGCTAGTTGACATAGATCCTTAGTTATTCCTTGTCTTTCCACAGATTGCCCATAAGTGCTTGCCATTATTTTATGACTTAACGCATCAGCTACTACATTTACTTTCCCGGGATGATACAAGATTGATATGTCATAATCTTTTAATAGCTCCAGCCATCTTTGCTGCCTCAGATTTAGGTCCTTTTGCTTAAAGATATATTGCAAACTCTTGTGATCAATGTATATGTCAACATGAACTCCATACAAATAGTGGCGCCATTTCTTCAAAGTAAACCCAACTGTTGCTAGCTCTAGATCATGGGTTGGATAATTTTTTTCATGTGGCCGCAGCTTCCTTGAGCCATAAGCTATTACTTTACCATGCTGCATCAATACACAACCTAATCCCACCCCCGAAGCATCACAATACACTGCATAGCCTTCCGTGCCTTCTGGATGTACCAATACAAGTGTAAGAAGTTAATTTATTCTTCATCTCTTGGAAGCTTCTTTCACATGCATCACTCCATTGAAACTTGGTATCTTTGTACGTTAGCTTTGTTAAGGGTGAAGCAATGGAAGAGAATCCTTCAACGAACCTTCTGTAATAACCTACCAATCCAAGAAAAATACGGATCTCCGTAGGCGTTGTAGGTCTTGGCCAGTTTTTCACGGCTTCTATCTTCTGGTTATCAACCCTTATTCCTTCATCGGATACAATATGACCTAAGAATGCCATAGATTTCAACCATAACTCACATTTAGAGAACTTTGCATACAACTTACGATCATGAAGAATTTGTAAAACCTGTCGCAAGTGATTAGCATGGTCATCTTCCGATCTTGAATACACCAAAATGTCATCTATGAATACTATCACGAACACATCTAGAAATGGCTTGAACACCCTATTTATCAAATCCATAAAAGTTGCTGGTGCATTTGTTAGCCCGAATGACATGACTAAAATCTCAAAATGACCATACCGTGTCCGAAAAGCTGTCTTGGGAATATCTTTGTCTTTGACCCTTACTTGGTGATAACCCGACCTCAAGTCGATCTTTGAAAAACACTTAGCACCTTGTAACTAATCAAACATATCATCAATTCTAAGGAGGGGATATTTGTTCTTAAACGTTACCTTATTCAACTGCCGGTAGTCAATAAACATTCTTAACTAGCCATCTTTCTTAAGTACAAACAAAACTGGTGCTCCCCATGGGGACATACTAGGCCTTATGAATCCTTTTTCTAGTAAGTCTTTTAATTGCTCCTTCAACTCCCGTAATTCTGTTGGGGCCATTCTATATGGAGGGATGGAGATAGGTTGATGGTTTTCAACTGGTCTAATGAGCATCTTTCCCCTTCATAGCTCCTTGGGCCAGTTGGCAATCTTGGAACCCTCGCCAAAGGGCTTTGGCGAGTCGCTGAAGTGTCCTTCAACTCGTTGAATGGAGCACATTCTTCACTTGCTCCTCCTCGCTTCGTTAGGCCTCCCATGCTCCAAGCTATCATCCAAGCATGGTGTTGCCCAACTGCCCGTGCAAGGCATGGAACTCCCATCTTGGCATCCATACATGCCAAACAACCTCCATCCTTGTGAACACTCCATCAAAGCATTGAAGTTCGTGAATGGATAGGCTTGATGTAATCCATTTTACATCATTCTCCCCTTCTTGAAAAGGATTCATCCTCGAATCCATACCTTGCAAAACCATAGGGGAAGTAAACAAGAACAAGATCCTCATGGCATGAGGGTTAGCGCTAGCAAAAACAATTTCATCACCATGCCAATGATGTACAAGCAATAGATACTTGGCTAAGTGAGAAACATTGGCAAAGGGGTAGAGCGTAGGAACCAATTCACTTAAACAACCTCATATGTAAGTCCTCATTGGTCCCACATTCAAACAAGCACAAGGCCTCCCTTATGTTCAAGTATTACATGAACACTCTCATACCTAAGTGCGAAGGCACAAGTAGTGTTGATCCAAATTAAGACCCCATCCAATGCACTAGAGAACTTCAAGAAAGTAATTATTCCCAATTCATGAGTAGGTTCAAGCACTAAATTAGTATTCCCCACCCAAATTGGTAAACATACCTCATTCAAGCACATTGGATCAAGTAATAACACCAAAGAAGAATCATGCAAATGACATATGGTGTTACTACCACACTCAGCACACTTAAAATTGACACCGGGGTCAAATGGAAACGGATTGCAAAGCATCGAGTCAAGGAGACTCTCATTTGCACTATTGATACCACTACTAACATAAGATAGCATACCCACACAAGTATGAGTATCACCATATGCAAGTAGATAGGATTGAGTCATCGAATCTAGACCTTGTAAAACCATATAGATCATAAGCAAGAAGCTTATCCTCTTAGCATGAGGGGTAGTACAAAGGTTAACGCTTAAAATAATTGACCGAGGAGACTCAAAAACAAGGAACAACCAAATATCCTCTATGGTCATGGCTATGAAGCCCACTAATGGAGAACCAGGACAATGGTCATTCTTCTCAACAACAAGGGAACACCACTCTAAAGATGATACTCCCACCCTTTCATGCATCCATCGGGAACAAAATAATAGGATGTCCATAGAACTGGATCATACCAACAAGTGTAGAGCACAATGACATCCTGATCCACATGCAATGCACATTTAATCCAACTAGGGATTTCATCATATGCAAAGAGATAGTAAAGGAAGGTACAAACTTTACCTTCTCTAGGCAAATATCTCCTACCCCCATGAGATGCACATTCAACAAGATCATGCTTAGGGTAAGAAATAGAAAAAGGGTCTAGGAAGCTATCCTTCCCCACACACAATGTAGGCTCTTCAAGTGGATGGCAAAACCCCAAGAAGAGTTTTCCTGCATAGGGAAAGGAATCAACAATGCCAACCCCCAAATGCTTGCCATTTCGACCAAACACTCCAGCACAAAGGTTACAATTCAACACACTACTGGGGTCAAATGGGAAGGCAAGCCATGTACTAGGATCAAGTGCACATCCATTTACCATGTTGACACTCTTTCCTTCAAACAACACACTCCACTCAATATCATGAGCTTCATCGTATGTAAACAAGTAATAGAGAAAGGTGTCTCTCAAATCAACTTCCTCTAGGGTGTCTACATGGGTATGACTACGAGTAGGCTCAAAAGTTTAGAAATCCTTTATTTTTTCAACCATTAAGAAGTGAAACACACCAAGAAGAAGAGGTAATGGGAAAATAAACACCACCTTCCTCCTCATCACCTTCCTTCCCCACAAGAGTACTCTCATCTTCCAAGAAGATATTTTCATCTTTGGGAGGGAAAGCCTCACACCATAGTGGGTTATTAAAACAAGTATAGCTATCAAGAACTATACTACTCTCAAGATTCACACCACTAGGTACATCACTAGGAGTGATTTCATCATCTTCAAATAAGATATTGTACTTAAAGAGGGAATGATCAACCACTAGGGAAGAATTAAAACATGCAAGCTCACCCTCAAAAAGGCACATATCATTTTTCGAAGCATTTTCAAGCACATAATCTCTATGAGCAAAACAAGCAATCGGATCTTCCACAAAAGATATGTTCATAGAGTCACTCCTATTCAATTGATCAACAGTATCATTAGTACCACTAAATTGAGGTTCCTTAATCACATTACAAGGACCCTCAACCAGTGAACTACCCTCACAAGCAGGTTGATCAACACGATTATCACCAAATAATGTACGATCTTTTAAGGCACATGTGTCAACACTAGGTGGACACAAATCGATCTTACTAGAAGAGTTAATTCGATCATCAATAGGATCAACTAGTGTATCCACATTCTCAACAAGCACATTATCAATATAATGTAAAAAATCAATGGGCTCACTTAAAGACAAACTAACATTCATACTTTGTTCATTTGCAATGGTAAAAGTGTTAAGATTAGCTATTGTACTTTGACGCCCGCAAGAAGGATCTTCTTTACCTTGGATGTTGGAACATCCCACAAAGGTGTCCGTCACACCTTTAGTTGTAGGCTCTTGGCTGGGAACTCGTGTTCCTCCACTCTTTACGCTTGTACCTGCATAAGAATCCTTACAAGGTGAAGGATAAACAACAGGGTTAGGTTGAGGTTGTGGCACCCTATTCGAAGGGATGTTCGACCTCTCCTCCGTTCCTGACAGCCTACCCTCCACAGAGGCCATTCGCTTTTTCATGTTCGCTATTCTCCAACTCACATCAACAATGGCCTCTACTATGGATTCCAAGGTAACCTTCCCCTTAAGTGGGAGGGTCTTACTTCTGGTGGCCATGTACATAACAATTAAGACAATTCAACAAAACAGCACACAACGTTAGCATTAGTTAAATGATCTCACAATCACTCGTGTTTGCACACCTTTGATTGCTCTCAAATTGGCGCGGCTAATGTTGAAGATTGCTTATACTCAGTTGATCACAAGGTCTCAATTTCTACTCTTGGCCGGAGTGGATTTTTGTTTCAAGAAGAACGGACGACTCAATTAAAACAAACGGACTTGATTCAAGAAGTTAACTACGAAGTAAAACGAATAAAAGCACGAAAAGAAAAGGACTAACAAAGATGTGAATTCAATAACCAATAGTCAACAAGTAGGTAATTACAAGTTGAAAATCAGTTTAGGAATCTTGAATACGAACTAGAATCAAAAGAAAAGGAAACTAAGAAATTAGAACCTGAGATGAAAGGGGTCATAAGATGAGTTTCCCATCGCCAAATGGCCTGTTTTCTTCGCCTAAGTTAAAGTTCAGCTCGCCAACCGGACAAGGCAACTCGGCAATCTGGGTGGAAGTTCGGTGATGCGCCGAGTGATTCGGCGACCAGGGCTTATCTCGCCGAAATTTCCAGTGGCACCTTCCAAAACGGGTCAACTCGGCGACCAGCCTGCCCAAAGGGCGAGGCACCAAGTGGACGAGGCGAGCAAAGTTGGGGTCTCCCAATGTCCCTTCGCTGCAACTTTACAGCTCCGAAATTGGACCTGCTATGGTCCCCCACCTTCCTTTGTCCCATAGTCTTTACCCTTTTAGGTAAATTCCCCTTTTACAACACTTTTACACTTTCTTTTTAATCCCTTTTGGATCAAACTCCTTCTTTTTCAAATATTTCCTTCTTGAAGATTTGAATGTTCTTCAAGAACTTCAAGAACACTATAAAGATCCAAAATAAAACCCCGAAGATTTTTAGCTCGGAATTTCACGAAACTTTAGGTGACTGCTCTCCTTGATATAGGGAACAAACCCAATACTTTTTAGCACTCAATTACTTGCCAAAACTTCCAGATTTCAAAAGTCACTTCGTCTTCTTCAAAGCTACTTCAACCAACAATGTTGGAAACTTCATTAGTGAATCAAACCCTTTCATATCTCAGTCCTAGACTCTAAATAAGTTAGGGAACACTAATCTAACCTTGGAAACTCCAAAGAAGACTCAAATCAACAAGACCCATTTCTGAATTTCTTCAAAAACGTTTTGAACAGTTTTTTTCTGTTTTCGTAACAACCCAAGACTTCGCAGGGACGAATCTATGCCTTGTTCTAATACCAAATGATGTAATTCTCACAAGAAGAACTACAACAAACAGCGGAAAACAAGAAAAATAGAAGAAGAGACGCAAGATAAGAAACAATTGGCAACTAATGGATGTATTAAATCCACTAACCTCCAATCTAGATCCTAGCAGGTACCAAATTCGGATAAATAGATAGACACAAAAAGAGGAAACAAAGAGCAACCTAACAGTATATTAAACCCAAAGACCTCACCTCGTTAATCTGTCAAGAAGCACCTAAATCTTACGAAGACCTCGAGGGAATCGATATCCCAAGCAACCCTCATTTCTAAACAATGTTCAACAAAAGCTTACCAAGCTTTCAACACTCACACAAGGAGTTAAATTTATCATTCATCAATATTCAAAATAGTCTTACCCTAAACCCTAAACCCTAAACCCAAATTCTAAACCCTAAACCCTGAATCCTAAATCCTAAATTGTAAACCCTAAATTCTAAATCCTAAACTCAAAAACCTAAACCCTAACCCTTACACTAAACCCTAAATCCAAACTCTAAATCCTAAATCCAAACTCTAAACCCTAAACCCTAAATCCTAAACTCAACACCCTAAACCCTAATCCTAAATCCTAAACCCTAAAACTAAACCCTAAACCCGAAACACTTAACTCCAAACCCAAACCCTAAACCCTAAACCCTAAACCCTAAACCTTAAACCCTAAACCCTAAACCTTAAACCCTAAACCCTAAACCTTAACCCAATCCCTAAACATTAAACCCATAACCCTAAACTCTAAACCCTATACCATTGATTCAACTAACCTTAGTAGGTAGGTCGACTCTTGACCCACCTTAGGATAGGAGGTAAGGTCAACGTCCCCCTCCTTGTATAATTTGAATTTTATTTATGATAAGGCCTGGGGGTGTTGTTCAGCCCCTGACCCTCTCAAGGGTCGTTCATTTTTTAAAAAAAAACCTATACCATAAACCCTAAACCCTAAATGCAAGCTCTAAGCCTTAAACCCCAAACCCTAAACTCTAAACTCTAAACTCTAAACCCTAAACCCTAAACCCTAAATCCAAACCTCAAAACCCTAAACCCTAACCCTAAATCCTAAAACCTAAGACCTTACCTCGTTAATCCGTCAAGAAGCATCGAACTATTACGAAGGCCTCGAGGGAATCAATATCCCAAGCAACCCTCGTTTCCAAACAATGTTCAACAAAAGCTTACCAATCTTTCAACACTCACACAAGGAGTTAAATTTATCATTCATCAATATTCAAAATAGTCTTACCCTAAACCCTAAACCCAAACTCTAAACCCTAAACCCTAAATCCTAAACCCTAAACCCTAAATTCTAAATCCTAAACTCAAAACCCTAAATCCTAACCCTTAATCCTAAACCCTATTACCTAAACACTAAACCCTAAATCCAAACTCTAAATCCTAAATCTAAACCCTAAATCCTAAATACTAAATCCTAAACTCTAAACCCTAAACCCAAAAATCCTAAACTCAAAACCCTAAACCCTAATCCTAAATCCTAAACCCTAAAACTAAACCCTAAACCGAAAACACTTAACTCCAAACCCGAACCCTAAATCCTAAACCCTAAACCCTAAACCCTAAACCCTAAACCTTAAACCCAATCCCTAAACATTAAACCCTTAACCATAAACTCTAAACCCTATACCATAAACCCTAAGCCCTAAATGCAAACTCTAAAGTCTAAACCCTAAACCCTAAATCCTAAACTCAAAACCCTAAACCCTAACCCTAAATCCTAAACTCTAAACCCTAAACCATAAATCCTAAACTCTAAACCCTAAATCCTAAACTCAAAACCGTAAACCCTAAAACTAAACCTTAAACCCTAAACCCAAAACCATAAACCTAAACTGATGAACTACAACAAACAGCGAAAAACAAGAAGGATAGAAGAAGAGACACAATATAAGAAATAATTGGCAACTAAAGGATGTATTAAATCCAATAACCTCCACTCTAGATTCTAACAAGTACCAAATCCGGATAAATAGATAAATACAAAAAGAGGAAACAAATAGCAATCTAAGGGTATATTAAACCCAAAGACCTTACCTTGTTAATCCGTCAAGAAGCACCTAACTATTACGAAGACCCCGAGGGAATCGATATCCCAAGCAACCCTTGTTTCTAAACAATGTTCAACAAAAGCTTACCAATCTTTCAACACTCACACAAGGAGTTAAATTTATCATTCATCAATATTAAAAATAGTTTTACCCTAAAATGAACCCTAAGACACCTATTTATAGTCTAAGGAGTTATTACATAAATGGACCAAAAAAGTGACCCGAAATGGGCGAGCCAAGTCGGGCTCGCCTAATGGCTCGGCTATGAGCCCAATGTGGTCGGCAAGGAATCCTGTTCCTTGCCTTGGCTGGGGAGCTACTGGAAATTTGGACGGTCTGGGGACCATCGCCCAATCCACTTGGCGATGCGCCGATGGTCTTCAGCTGGCCTAATGAGCATTTTTCCCCTTCATAGCTCCTTGGGCCAGTTGGCGATCTTGGAACCCTAGCCAAAGGGCTTTGGCGAGTTACCGAAGTGTCCTTCTGCTCGCTGAATGGAGCACATTCTTCACTTGCTCCTCCTCGCTTTGTTAGGCCTCCTCAAGGTATCATCCAAGCATGGTGTTGCCCAACTGGGAGCTCCTTCAAGGTGCATATGTTCCCATGCAAGGCATGGAACTCTATCCTTGGCATCCATACATGCCAAACAACCTCCATCCTTGTGAACACTCCATCAAAGCATTGAAGTTCGTGAATGGATAGGCTTGATGTAATCCATTTTACATCATAAACATTAAACCCTAAATCCTAAACTCTAAACCCTAAACCCTATACCTTAACTATAAACCCTGAACCCTAAACCCTAAACCCTAAACTCTAACTTCTAAACCCTAAACCCTAAACCCAAAACCCAAAACCCTAAACTCTAAACCCTAACTCTAAATCATAAACCCTAAACCCTAAATCTTAAACTCTTAAACGTTAAACATTAAAACCTAAACCCTAAACCCTAAATCCAAACTCTAAATCCTAAACCCTAAACCCTAAATCCTAAACTCAAAATCCTAAACCCTAAAACCCTAAATCCAAACTCTAAATCCTAAACCCTAAATCATAAACTCAAAACCTTAAACCATAATCCTAAATCCTAAACTCAAAACACTTAAATCTAAACCCAAACCGTAAACCCTAAACCTTAAATCCTAAACCCTAAATCCTAAACTCTAAACCCTAAACCCTAACCTTAAACCCAATCCCGAAACCCTAAACCCTAAACTCTAAACCCTAAACCCTTAACCATTAACCCTTAACCCCTAAATCAGAACTCTAAACCCTAAACCAGAAACCCTAATCCCTAAAACTAAACCCTAAACCCTTAATCTTAAACTCAAAACCCTAAACCCTAAATCCTAAACTATAAGCCCTAAACCGTAAATCCTAAACTCTAAACCTTAATCCCAAAACCCTAAACCATAAACACTAAATGCTAAACTCAGAACCCTAAACCCTAAACCCTAAAACTAAACCTTAAATCCAAAACCCTAAACCTTAAACCCAAAACACTAAACCCTAAACCCTAACCCTAAACCCAAAACCCTACACCCTAAACCTAAACTCTAAACTCTAAATCCTAAACTCTAAACGCTAAATCCTATATCATTAACTATAAACCCTGAATCCTAAACCCTAAACTCTAAATCTTAAACCATAAACCATAAACCCTAAACGCTAAACCCTAAACTCTGAACCCGAATCCCTAAACCCTAAATCCTTCAACCCTAAACCCTATATCCTTAACCATAAACCATAAACTCTAAACCCTAAACCTTAAACCCTAAATCCTAAACCTTAAACCCTAAACCAAGACCATAAACCCTAAATCCTAAACTCTTAAATGTTAAACCTTAAAACCTAAACCCTAAATCCTATACTCTAAACCCTAAATCCAAACTCTAAACCATAAACCATAAACCCAAAGCCCTAACCCCTAAACCCTAAATCCTAAACTCTAAACCCTAAACCCTTCAGTCTAAAACCATAAGCCCTCAACCCTAAAATCCTAACCCTAAATCCTAAGCACTTAACCCTAAACCATAAACCCTAAACCCAAACTCGAACCCTAAACCCTAAACCATAAACTCTAAACCTTAGCTCAAAACCCAAATCTTAAGGATGTATGCAAGGCTTTCCAATACAAACAATGGTGGTGCTTTAGATCAAAACAAACCCTTTGGGGAGATTTTTTGAAGGCTAAGTATTGTCAAAGATCCAATCCTATTAGCAAGAGGTTGAGGAGCACATTCTGTGGAAACTCAACTTAGGCAACTGCTCCTTTTGGTGGGACAATTGGCTTGGTGTTGGACCCCTTGCTCAGTTCTCCTCCGACAGCAATAGACTCAACAACATCACTGTGTCAGAATTTTGGATCGAGGGACAATGGAACTTAAACATACTCACTCAACAAGCTCCTAGCAACTACCTCCTAGCTCCTAGCAGGATACCCCTGACCAAGCCATTTGGAAACTCAACAGTGATGGAATGTTTACATGCTCTTCTGCATGGAATGAGATCAGGGAGAAGAGGACCAAGACGATGTTCAATACATTCATTTGGCACAAGAGTATCCCTTTTAAGACTTCTTTTCTTCTGTGGAGAACTTTACGTTGTAAACTTCCTACTAACGAAAAACTAATCAGCTTTGGCAATGAGCCTACAATTGGTTTTGTTGTAGTTACAGGCCAGGGCTGGACAACATTGAACACATCTTCAACAATGGACACTTTGCTACCTACGTGTGGAAAAGCTTTGCCGCTGCTACTGGAATTATAACAGATCACAGTTCACTGCCTCAGCTCATCGTGCAATGGTGGTCAGCTAAGTACAACAATGCAGAACACAAGCTACTACTACAAGCTACACCAAAATTCATTTGTTGGAACCTTTGGAAGAATCGTTGCGCTAGTAAATATGGAGGCAAATCGTCCAATGTTAGTAGAGTCAAATATGCAATCTACAAGGACAACTACAAATAGCACACAATTTCCCCCCAAATCAAATGGCCTTCAAACTGGACAGATCTGTTTCAGCTGGGTGTAAATTGTACTCATGACACCAAAGTGATTCTAGTCAAGTGGGTAAAACCTCCAGCTCGATGGGTCAAAATCAACACGGATGGCAGTGCACTAAGCAACCCTGGCAGAATTGGAGCAGGTGGTATCCTAAGGGATCAAAACGGAGAAATGTTATTAGCCTTTGCTACACCTTTGGGGGAAGGCACCAATAACCAAGCTGAAATAGGAGCAGCCATATTTGGCATGACATGGGTACTCCAACTAGGCTACAGGAGTGTTTGTTTAGAGGTGGACTCGCAACTACTGGTGGACTGGATCACGCTGAAAGCCAGACCTCCATGGAGTATTAATTAACACACAGCTACAGCAGCTCCAACAACTCATCAGACAAACACACAATTTTAGATGCAAACACACCTTCAGGGAAGCCAATTATGTGGCCGATTCCCTATCAAAGCAAAGTCACAAAATTACATGTCCACAAATATATTGCAACAGTCAACAATTACCAAAAGAAGCAAGAGCATATTATCAATTGGACATGATCGAGATGGCAAGTTTCAGAAGAAGGAAAATCAAGAGGATCAAAGAACCACCTTGAGTGGGTTCAAATCTTTTTAACCTAGCTATGGTTTAAAAGCATAGCTCTTTTGAATAGGTATAGAATACTTTTTTGTTGATGTAAGGGGAGAGTCTCCCTTATTTACGATTCCTAGATTCTTTGTATTGAGAGGAGTCCTCTCTTAGGTGCTTAGTTTCTTGGTTCACCTTTTTTGTACGGGGATGAGTTGACTAACCTTCTAGGTAGGTCGACTAGTGAACAACCATAGATTTGAAGGTTAGGTTTATGTCCCCCTACTTGTAACTTTCTGTTTTATCTGTGCTAAGGCTTGGGGGTGTTGCTAAGCCCCTGACCCCCTCAAGGGTCATTAAAAAAAAAAAAAAAAGAACTCAAAACCCAAAATCCTTAACCCTAAACTCTAAAGCCTAAACCCTTTACCCTTTACCCTATGCCCTTAAGCTTACACTAAACTCTAATCCCTAAACCCTAAACCTTAAATCCAAACTCTAAACCCTAAACCCTAAATCCAAACTCTAAACCCTAACCCTGAATCCTAAACTCTAAATTCTAAACCCTAAATCCTAAATTCAAAACCCTAAACCCTAACCTTAAACCCTAAACTGTAAACTCTAAACACTAAACCCTAAAACCTAAATCCTAAGCCCTAAACCTTAAACCCTAAACACTAAACAGTAAACCCTGAATCCTAAACCCTAAACCCTCGATCCTAAACTCTAAAGCCTAAACCCTAACTCCTAAACTCTAAACCCTAAAGCCTAAACCCAAAACCGTAAACCCTAAAACCTAAACCCTAAACTATAAACCCTATACACTATACACTAAAGTTTAAACCCTAACGCCTAAATCTAAAGTCTAAACCCTAAATCCTAAACTCTAAACTCTAAACCATAAACCCTAAACCCTAAAAACTAAACTCCGAACCCTAAACCATAACCCTTAATCCTAAACCCTAAACTTAAACTCCAAACTGTAAATCCAAACTCAAAACTCAAATCCCTAAACCCTAAATCCTAAACCCTCAACCCTAAACCCTAAACTACATTAAACCCTAAACCCTAAACCACCTTAAACCCTAAACCTCCTAAACCTTAAACATGATCCCTAAACCCTAAACCTTAAAATTTTAACCCTAAATTCTAAACCCTAAACCCTAAACCCTAAACCCTAAACCCTAAACCATAAACACAACCCTCAAATCCCAAAACCCTAAACTAAACACCCTAAACCCTTCACCTAAATCCTAAACTCTGAACCCTTAATACAAATTCTAAACCTTAAACCGTAAATCATAAACCCTAAACCCTAAATCTTAAACTCAAAACCCTAAACCCTAACCCTGACCCTAAACCCTAAATCCAAAACACTAAACCCTAAACCCTAACCCTAAACCCTAAACCCTAAACCTAAACCCTAAACCTAAACCTAAACCCTAAACCCTAAATCCTAAATTCTAAACCCTAAACCCTAAACCATATACCATAAACCATAAACCCTGAACCCTAAACCCTATACACTTAACCCTAAACCCTAAACCCTATGTCTGAACTCTAAACCCTAAACCCTAAATCTTAAACTCTAAACCCTAAACCCTAAACTCTTTAACCCTAAACCCTAAACCCTAAATCCGATCCCTAAACTCTTTAACCCTAAACTCTAAAACCTAAACCCTAAACCTTAAACCCTTAACATAAACCCTAAACCCTAACTCTAAACCCTATACCCTTGACCATAAACCCTAAACCCTAAATACAAACTCTAAACCCTAAATCCTAAATCCTAAACCCTAATCCGTAAACTCTAGACCCTAAACCATAACCCCTAAACCCTAAACCCTAATTCCTAAACCCTGAACCCTTAAACCCTAAAGCCTTTCCCTCAGTCAAGCTATGTTTAGGTATAAGTATAGCCTTAGTGAATAGGACTAGGTTTTTATTCTCTTCTTATTTGTAAGGGGAGAGTCTCCCTCATTTAAATTTCATAGGTGTCTGCTTTGATTTCTTTTTAGTAATGGGGATTAGTTGTTTGTCCTTAGTAGAATGGTTGAGTTATGAACCACAATAGGATCGGAAGCTTAGTTTATGTCCCCCTCCTTGTATTTTGCTATATTTTATTTATGCTAAGTCCCGGCTGTTACTAAGCCCTTGACCAACCCAAGGGTCGTTGAATTTTTTTTTTAAAAAAACTAAACCCTAAACCCTAAATCCTAAAAAGTAAACCCTATACCCTTAACCATAAACATTAAACTCTACTCGCTAAACCCTAAACCTTATAACCTAAACCCAAACCCTGAATACTAAACCCTAAACCCTAAACCCTCAACCCTAAACCCTAAACCCTAAACCCTCAATCCTAAACTCTAAATGCTAAACCCAAAATCCTAAACGCAAAACCCAAACCCTAACCATTAATCCTAAACTATAAACCCTAAACCTTTCCCTAAACCCTAAATCCAAACTCTAAACCCTAAACCCTAAATCCTAAACTCTAAACCCTAAACCCTAATTTCTAAATCCTAAACTCAAATTCCTAAACCCTAACCCTTAAAACTAAACCCTAAACCCGAAACACTAAACCCTAAACCCTAAATTCTAAATCCTAAACCCTAAACCCTAAACCCTAAACCTTAGCCCGATCCGTAAAACTTAAAGCCTTAACCCTAAACTCTAAACCCTAAACCCTAAATCCAAACTCTAAACCCTAAACCTAAACCCTAAATCCAAACTCTAAACCCTGAACCCTAAACCCTAAATCCTAAACTCAAAATCCTAAACCCTAACCCTAAATCCTAAACTCAAAACCCCAAACCCTAAATCCTAAATTCCAAACTCTAAACCTTAAACCATAAACCCTAAAGCCTAAAGGCTAAATCCATACCCTAAACCCTAAACCCTTAACCATAAACACTAAACTCTAATCCCTAAACCCTAAACCCTGAAACCTAAACTCTAAACCCTAAACCATAAACCAAAAACCATAAACCTAAACCCTAAATTCAAACTCTAAACCCTAAACCCTAAACTTTAAACACTAAACCATAAATCCTAAATCCTAAACTCAGAACCCTAAACCTTAACCCTAAACCCTAAACCCTAAACCTAAATCCTAAACCCTAAACCCTAAACCTTAAACCCCATTGGTTCCCCATTTCCCAAATTTTCTCTCTCTATAACTTATCTCTCTAAGCTGAGCGCTCCCAAGCCCAAGCCTAACGGCTACCGTTCCAACGGCTAAAGGAACTGCCAGAATGGTGTGTGAGCCGCCGGTAGGCACCTTCAGGTCGCCGGACCAGTCCAAACAGAGGCGCCTTGAGCAGACGAACAAAACCCACCAAGAATCGCCATCTAATTCATCCTACAACTCCACAAATTCGCGAAAAAATGAGGCGATGAACATTGCGATTTCAGAAAAGGAGTTGGAAGGGATTCAAAAAATTATTTCCCCAGATCGCAATATGGTGATTCAGGGAAAGCTATTTAGTGGGAATGAATCTACTAATCAAGGGCTACAACATACTAAAAAATCAGGTGATTCCACCTTGCCAATCGAGAGAACTGAGGAGGTGATTTCTGGGAAAATCGCCGCACCAGCGCCTGAGCACCCTCAAATTCGATCATCTTCCCAGAAATTTCATGGCGATTGGAGCACTGGGGATTACTCACCTGATGAAGAGGTATATCTCACTGAAATTTCAAGTAAAATGGATGGTCCAATCTCCAGCGACAAGGAATCCGGTGATCGAACAGCCAATAATTTAAAATGTGACGTCGCCCCTAAGGGGCACTTTTCTACTGATGAAGAGGTCCAGCTTACCAACATATCCATCAATTTAGCTCAAGAACACATCCAAAAGGTGATTCAGGAAAGTTTAGGTAGAATTACAACCAATCAACAAGTTGAGCTTGAAGAGCTCACTTACAGACCTGAAGCCGAACAGCAGGGGACATATACTCAGGATCATGCAGGTGCTAATGGTAAAAAACAGGACCAACATACAATTGATGAACACGGCATGGAGATGCATTCTAAACAAGGAGATAAACGAATAAGGATGGACCAAAATGATCAACATGACAATACAAAATCTACAACGTTGGAAGTGATTGATGTGGAGAGTTCATCCCATTTCTCCTTTGGAGTTAAACCAACGGAGACAATTCCAAGCAATGGAGGACAACAGAGGCCAGGTAAGAAAAACAATTCTGCTAATGAACTTGAATGTGATCATATGCAGGCACAACAGGTAATAAACACCAAGGCACAAAGTAATAATCTAAGTGTGGAAGGCATCCAAACAGGTAAGTCTTCTAACTCTAACTCTAGTCGAAATGTTGTTGGTCTGAGTAGCAGTGATGGCCATGTGCATGCTAATGCAAAAGAGCAAAAGATTGTTAATTCGAATGATCAGAAACAGGGTAGGGAAGACAATGAATCCCAACAGCAGGGTGATCGAAATCAAAGTAGTGAGAAAAATAAGAGTCAATCTCAATTACTTAATCATGGAGGGAATTCTGATCCCAATAGTCATCACAAGGCTTTCCCTAAAATTTCCAGTAACTTTGATAAACATACCATTCCCAATCAGAAAGGTCAGCAAACTAATCATCCCAATCAAGCCAAAGGTCCCAGCAATACTAACGAGAATCAAACCACCAAACAGGACCAAAATGCAGAACCTGCTCCTTATACGGTGGTACAAATGCTGGCTGCAAGACTTAGGCAAATTCATGCTACACATGCAACCTCTATAGAACTGGTCCCTCCCAGACACACAAACAAACAGGGCCAGCCTGCTGTGATTTATGACATGGATGACTTCATGAACAAGTTGACTGTAGACTATAAGTACACATTCATAGGTAAATTCAGTACCACCATGCCGAAAATAGAACTCATCAGGAAGAGCTTTATCATGCAAACTCAACTGAACGGGGGAGTCAACATAGCTCACTATAAAGGCATGTGTTTATTGATTTGGAGAATGAACTAGACTATAACACTGTGTGGACACAACAAAGAATGACCATTGAGGTCAAACTTATGAGAATACAAGCCTAGACTCCCACTTTTCGACCAAAAGAAGAAACACCTATTGTTCCTATATGGGTACTGCTGCCAGGACTGCCATGGCACTGCTTCAAGAAGGAATTTATCACACCTCTTCTAGAGTCTGTGGGCAAAGTTTTATACTTAGACACATCATCTATTAAAAGAACTAGAGCTAGTATGGCAAAGGTTAAAGTTCAAGTGGATCTTACCAAGACAAGACCTAGACATGTTTAGATTGGTTTGGATTATGATGATCTCACTATAGGGATCTGGCAACCGATTGAATATGAAAATATCCCTCCCTACTGTGCATATTGCAGACATCAGGGACACATGCTAGATGAGTGTAACTTCAAGATAAGGGATGAGGAATTCAAAAGGAGGAAAGAACTAGAAACAGAAAAGAAAAGCATAAGTAGAAGTGAACAGGGACAGCAAGGAAATGATAACAGACAAACCAAGACAAAGGAACAAGAGGAGAAACAACAGCAAAACAAGGAAGGAAGCAATCAACAGCAGCCTAAGCAGCAAAAGGAAGAAGAATGGCAAATAAAAAGAAGGAAAAACAATAAGCCACAGGAAGAAAGAACATAGAAAACAGTGTAGAGACCAACCACAGCTCAGAACAGAGTGGCAAAAGAGCAACCACACAACACAGCCCAGCAAGCAGGTACAACTAACAACCCTAATCATAATTCTTTACTAACCTTAACATGCAGGAATAACAAAATGCAGACATGCAGGAGCATAACAGTGATGTAGGGATGGCAATACAAGGAACACAGAACAGGTCTAAAGCAAATCATCACCAAAAAACACGGGTCATGCAAACAGAAAACAAAGATAATAACAAGAGCACAGGTATTGACTCAATGCTCCCAATCCCCATAAACCCCAATAATTCCTATCTTGATGGTATTATTGAAGTTGAAGGAGGGATGGATGGGGGATGTCAGGAGAAACAAACTAACATGCAGGAAGGGGGAACCAAAGGGGGGAATTTTGCCTCATGTTCTGCATGAGGGTACACATTTTGACCATAGTTCAAACCTTAGAACTCCTGCTTCTACTACAGGCCAGCATCATAGTTCGAATCAACTACAGGTACAACAGCAAGAACAATCAGGGGCAAGAAAGCAAGTTAATACAGAAAATAACAAGGAAAAACAACCAGTGGAAGCAAGAACTACAGGTAAACAAAACAATGGATCCATAGCAAAAGATATGGGAGCCAAAGCAAGTACTAGCACCCAAGGAAACACTCCCAAAATGATAACAGCAAGGTTAAGGAGATCACAATTAGAGAATTGAATATTAGAATGCCGAAGCACAAAAGAAAAGAAACAAAAAAACCTAACTAAAGATATGGAAATTCAAAGGAAAGATCCAAGAATTTCCAAGGATTAGATGTTCTAAGGCCTTGAAAAGATCCAAGTAACAACGTATAGATTTATGGAAGAAATCTAATGCCTTTACTTAAGAAAACGAATCAAAACGATAGATTTGGATCTTGATTGCTTTATGAGTAACTAAAGACAATAATTAGTATGTAGAAACTAATCATCTTCTAAAGAATACCAAAAAGAAACCAAAGATATCACAAGAAGAAGTTACTTTATCCCTTAAACTATGAAACTAGTAAAGGTTTAAAGATAAATTCTCAAAGAACAAGTCACAAAGGTTCAAAGAACTCTCTCAAATATTATTAATATCAATGTAAATTGTCTTTAATGAATGAAAAGGACTCCTATATATAGGAGAAGG